>JBBGBA010000172.1:0-248721 GCA_038088335.1 Mesorhabditis sp. LJ9110 | reverse complement strand
CAGAGGTAATCCTAAGCGAGTTAGGCCCTGGATTCCGCGGGGCATACAAGGCCCCTTCAGATATCTGGCGAGTTTGACATAATGGTAAATACCACAAATTCAAGGGCGACTGGTTGTACGTTCTTAAAAATAAAAACAGGTCCCCCCTACGGCGAATTCTTTTTCACGGTACCCAAAAAAGAACTGGGGGCCCCGGTGAAGGGTCCCCCGGGTAAAATACATGCGACTGCTTCTGTTTTTAAATTTACCATATTGGGGCGAACCTGCCTGGATCTTCATATACTGCCCAACTTATAGCTGATCGTATTTTTGAAACAGACTCTCGGCCGCTCTCAGCGGGTTGAATTTGGGGGTACTGCATAAATTTTTTGGGAAAGACAGGCGTTCAGCGTTCCTGAATACGTTGGAAGCGGTTCCAATCGCGACGAAGTCTAGGGCAGCGACGTATGAAAGTGTTGAGGTGTGAGCTACCCAGAGCAATTCAACGAAAAACTATTGTAGCATATGGTGGTGCCGACGTCATCAACAATTAATGACATGTATTCTGATGCTCCTTCAGGCAGTGCTGATGAGAGCACTGAAGGTATTGTGGTACAATCATAAACCGCTAAGATATATGCAGATCCCAAAAGCGTATCAAGCCAGCCATTTGTCCCAATGGAAACTATTGCTAATGGGGCAACACGAAGAAGTCACGTTTCTGTGAAAGTGCGCCGGACGAAAGCGCGCCGCAGAACTAATTTCGAAAAAGTTGTCGTATGTTGCGCTGTCTATGGTTCAAGAAGCGCATTTTTCTTAGGTAACGTGAAAAACAGCTTCTCACCTTACATTCAGGAATTTTATCGAAAGCTGTTCTTTATGTGATGCTGTTTATACTCGGTGGCTTAGGCTCTATAGGATTGTTTCTGTTCGTAGCTTTTTTAATAGGTGAGTTATTGCTTCTTTCAAAAAAAAAACTGTACTATCTCGTTTAGTATGGTTCATTAGGCAGATGATCTCACAGGCTTGTCATGGATGTGATCTCATGCAACCTCAATATTTGGTTATCAGTGGCATATTTCTGATTCTTCTATTTGCGTTGTTGTTTAGGTACCATAATTATGGCAAGCAATTGGTTTTAGTTGTTGCATGGTTGCACTTGGAGAGTACAAATTTCGAAAGGCCAATCAGAGTTTGCGGAGATCGCGTTTTTGGTTGGAACGGCCGTCGGGTGGCATTCGACTATTTGGCTTACAGGTTTACCTCTTACCGATGCCTACATATTTTTCTAGATTCTAAAGCCGCCCAAAAATAAAGAGGATCAAGAGTCGGATATTGAGGAGGTCGAACTCAGCGCGTTGGTCACCCCAAAGCCAGCTGACCACGAACTCGCAGATTTCTATGCAAGCGCTCCATAAAAATCATATATATAAATTTATTCTTAAAGGCATCAAAATTATATCAAACAAAAGAAAATGTTTGGCCAGCAGGGCAGAGAGTAGGGTAGCGCAAACTTAAAAATCTAGAAGTTAATAGGGCGACTGGGAGTGACGGGTCAGGGATATTCTTTGAGCTACGCATCAATATCACAAGCAATTATACAACCGAGCACTAGCGCACACATACACAAAAAGATAAAGTAAACTATGTAAGAAATTGGCAGCATTTATGGAGCACGGAATGGTCCCGGGTTGCGGGGCTTCAATGAAAGTTTGGTTGGTCCATATAAAAATCTGGAAATCCGTTTGGGGTCACTGAGCAAAGAAAATCGGGCAACTCGATAGGGGCCTGCAAAAAAATCAGGAGCGTCTAAACCATAATGAAGGATAAGCGATTGGCGGAATTTGTTAATAGCCATTTGAAAATTTCTTTCCGCGCGGGGGTGGAGGGCCTCCGTAATGAGGCATCATGGCCGGGTGGGGCATGCCTGGAGGCGGGAATGGACTTCTTGGAGGGCCCATAAGGGGCCCAGGTCGTCCAGGGTATGCCATCGGAGCTGGTGGGGGTCCAACCCAGCCGGGAGGGATGAACGGCGTCATAGGGGTCGGTGAAGGGGCCTCACCGCGCAAGAATCTGAAATTTTCTTTATTGTAAATTAACGTTAAATTTGCAATAAATATTTTAATTGATTACCTAATTAATTCCTGCTCAGTGTCAACAATCATCACCAAGAATGGGGATCCAGGCACGTGCTCTCCGTGCCACTTGACTTCCACCTGATAGTCTCCAGGTTCCCTGGGCTCATATTTGCAATGGATAGTCCGATCATTCTTCTTCTCCTTTTGCATCTCAACGTTGAAGGCTCCCTTAGGCCCGCGAACTCGCACGGTTAACTGGCCGGCACCTGCTCCCTTCGTCTCGACGACAAAGTTGGATTTGAAGCTGTAATGTTTTGTTTCCATGAAGCTGTACTTCGACTTACAGGGACAGAATTCCGTGTTCGATGCCAGGTCCATACACGCGGACCTTGGATGGATCCGGTGGCATTGAGACGTGGATGAGGAAGGGGCTACCATGCACGTGCTCACCGTCATATTTGACAGTCAACGTGTGCTTTCCAACCTTTAAACGAAAAGGTTAAACAGTTAAATCGGTATTACCTCCGTTGGCCGAATAGACAACGTATATGTGCCGTTCCGATGGTCAAACAGCTCGCAATACGCCAACTTTGCGGGTCCCATGCACTGAGCTGCAAGCTTGCCACCCGTGCCAGCGCGTCGCGTATCGATCAAGGTAACAACTTCTTCGTTAACAATTCCGATCTTCATCGTGGAAGTGTCGACCAGGATAGAGTCGGCAATTCCGGATGTGGCGGAGACAGCGACTAGAAGAAATTTGCTTCCATTGTATATCACATACCTGGGAATGGAGAGCCCTTGACATGTCTGCTGTTCCAGAGTACATGCAGTTCGTAGCTTCCGCCACCATAGGTGTGTAGGTCGCCTTGTAGACGTTGTGTCCAAGCTGGTTCACCTTCACCGGGATATCAGCCTTCTGACCGATAATTGCAGTCAATCGACCTTCTAAAGCGAAGAGGTTATTAAAGAAAGTGGGTAGTGGGTTACCTCGTGAAATGTCTGAACCATCGACGATGAATTCGGCCTGCTCTTGAAGTTGTGCCCTTCTCAAGCCATCCCCTCTCAAGATGACATGAAGATGATCTGCGACCTCATCGTCATAAGGTTGATGCGAGCCGGTGGAGCGCTCCCTTGAGAATTGAAGATATTGTAAGTTTACATATAGATTCTACTTCTTATGGGCAGGTGCTGAAGACGCAACGTAGTCGTAAGTCTTGCTTGTGCTTGGACCGGGTCCCATAGCAGCGGTTCCAACATGCATTCTAGAAAAAAATATGACTCTTGTTAATATGACCGATTGGTACCTAAGCGGGAACGCCGTCTCGACGGGCAGCTCGTTCCAGTAGAGGTAGAGGGCCTGGCGACCCTGGGTTTTGGGCTCGACAGCCACTCGCCATTTTCCGTATCCCAGCTCCTCCACCACAACCGGACCAGTGCCTGAGGCGCCCGTGACGAGCGCATTGTTGGCGTCTCGAACTTCGGCCCGAAGTTTGCCTGAAAACTTGTTGATACTTTGTTGATGGTTGTTGGATTGCTGGATAGTTGAAGGACGATCACGGCATCAAGTTTTCCTGTCTAAACTTACCGGGTCCGGCAGCTGTGGCATCGATATCGATGACACTCCTCTGATTCAAGCCAAGCTGGATCTGGCCCTCCCGATCAGTCATCCGGTCGTCAACCACCACCTTGGCAGGGTCGATTACCCGAACTTCGACAGGCGAACCTAAATTCTCATTGACTTCATAGTTACCCAAAACATACCTTGGACAGGCTTGTTGTTGAAGTGAACAGAGACAGTGTACATTCCGACATCCTCGGGGTAGAACACGACTTCGGAGGTGCCATTTGGCCTTCGCATGGTGTTGTGGCGGACCTTGGTCTTGTGCGGGCCCCGAACATCAATCTTCAAGCCACCGGTAGCCTTCTTCGGATCGAAAATGAAGCTGGCGGGCTCGCCGACTTTGACGCTCTGGTCAACCGCAGCGCCATAAATGGCAGGCTGGGCAACTTCCCCAACGTTGATGGTTTGGGGGAAGCCAGGTAGCGGGAACCCGGCCGCCTTGACGTTGACACGGTGGGGTCCGAGTTGAACGGGTAGGAAGGTGGCGCGGTCTTCGCCAGTGGGACTCTTGAGCATTTCGACTCTTAGGGGTTTGCCCTCCGGGTCGGTGACTTCAACGCTGAGATCTTTCGTGCCCGCTTCACGTCGGTTAACTAAAAACGCTTATTATTTTTTTAAAGATTTTTACTATCATTCGTATTCCAATACTCACGCGCAACGGTAGCGGCATGCCGGAGCGTTAGGCCATCCTGAAGACCCCGAACCTGCACCTTCTTGGGGTCGATGACCTGGCATTTGAATGGAGAGCCAGAAACAGCCACATCTCCGAAGGTGACTTCGATGCTGTGCTCGCCTTAGCGAATTTTGGTCATTTTTTGAAACATTCGACTAACCGGTCTGTTCAGGAGTGAATTCCACCCAATAGCTGTCATCTTGCTGTCGGTAGCAGCGCACAGAGAGCGGGCCACCGTTGGGATCTGAAATTCAACCTTGATTTCCTGGGCTTCGAGACAGATAGTTAGACATTAATAGACAACAAGTATGGACAGACATTAATTAAGCTCTGGTCTAAAATCTAAATAATATTGCGTCGCTTTTTATGTATACCGGAAACAAGAACATCAAGTTCTCCTCTAGTAGCACTGTTCGTCGAAACTTCGAATCTAGCGGTTCGGCCCCTCTGGGCAAATCGAAGAGCATCCCCAGTAGCTCTCACAGCTCCTTCAGCCGAGACGTGGCATTCAATTGCTAAAGGGAAATTGAAAGGCTAGTGACCGCACATACGTTGCAGATTGTAGCCATCGATAGTAACATCAACCAAATACATTCCTGGATGCTTAGGCACAAAGGCGCCAACTAACAGGCCGTCCCTGATCTTCTTCAGCTGACATGGGATTGTCCGGTTGCCCAAAGAGACTTCCACTTGGGCGCTGGTTGCACCAGAATTTGTGTAATCGACTAAAGAGATATCATTTTTGGTTTGGTTCTTACTGTTAAAGCGCTGCTCGACTCCAACACGATCATTCTTGAGGCCGATGAGGCGTACAGAGGTCGGATCAAGGGCTTGGACAAGATAGGGGCTTTGCCCAACTGGTTCTCCGCCAACCAGGATGCTCACTTCATGGTCACCATCCACCTGAAATGGATTTCGGTTTCCATGGGGCTCCCAAATTTTTATTTTATTTATTTTATCGTGCTCACCTGTGGTGTCCAAACGGCTGCCATGGTTGTCTGACTTAATTTTGACAAATGAACATCCAAGGGCCGGCCATCTGGAGCAGAAACTCGGACTTCGATGTGATTTTCAATTCCTTTTTCGAGTAGCAGGCGGATTTCAGCTGGCTCGCCAACAACCTCGCGTCCAAACTGTAAGAAAAAAGTTAAAGTTTTTTGAAAAAGGCAAACCTCCGAAATGAGTTGCACCCCACGGTTTCCATCGACAACGTCAACGGTTTGTTGCTCTCCGACAGGCTCATCTTGCACAAAGCAATCAACCGAATGTTGTCCAGGCTATAAGAGTTATTATGGAATTTAGTTTGTATCGCTTACTTGTTTGAAGCGGCATGTCGCTCTTACATTCCCATTAGGTAAATCTTCAAGTTGGACGGGAATAGGATTTCCTTCAGGACTACGAATATTCACACGCACTTCATGCCTTCCGCTTCCATAAGTCGGGACTTCAAATGAATATTTCTTCCCGACCACGCAGGTTTCTGGTAGTTGCATTTGGGGCTGTTCCTGATTGACATAAACCAAGAATTCGTCTCCGATCGGTTCCCCATCGATCATCGTCTCCACGCGATGATCACCTAATTTATGCTTAGAAATTCAATGAAAACATTGTATTACCTGCGCTTTGCGGCATAAAATCGAAATGATAGCCGTTCTTCGTGCGTTGCAGGTGAACAGGGAGTCGAGAGCCATCAGGAGCTAATACACGACAATGACACAAGGACAAATTTGGGGACATTTGTACTGGGACAGACAAGCGACAAACAGATAACAATGCTTACCCGTCACCACAACGTTGCAGTCACCGGTGCGGCCAGCCGTGTCGATGGCGAAACCTTTCTTTTGGCCGACCTGCAAAGAGTAGATAAACTGGTTATAGACATAATGCACTTTAAAGATCCCTTTTCTCTTGCTAAGTTTTTCAATATAACCCACCACAGCAGTTGGTGCTTCCTCAAGAAGCCTTGACTTCGAGGCTGTATGAGCTGAAGACTGAGCCAAAGGTTCCGTTTCAAGCCCGTGCGCCAGGTGAAGGCTCTCCATTGGAGGTCCATCGGCAGGCACAACTTGGACTCGCATAGGTGAGCCTGAACAATGTTAATGATAAACTCGCTCCACTAACCCGGAATAGGATGACCGTTGAACTTGACGCTGACGATGTGCTCTCTCGACTCTTGAGGAGTGAAGGAGACTTTGAAGCGGGCTTGGCCTTCGGACTAAATGGATATATCATTATCATATGCTTCGCTATAGCTTACCTGGACGAAGTTTGGGACGTTGCGGCCATCAACGGAAACAATGATCTCCATATTGCCTGCGCCGGCCTTTGCCGCGTCGATCGAGAAGGTGGTTGGTTTTCCAACTCGCGAATCTAATTTCAGCGTTAAAACAGCTTTCTTTTGTGACTTACCTTCAGCAGTGGTAAGTCGGACCTTGTCGGCGTCGTAGGCCTTAACGGTGAACGGGCTACCGGCAACTGGCTCACCGTGGTACGACACATCAATCTAGGCAAAATTCAAGTATTATTGAGATGACCTACCACGTGATTGCCCACACAGTTTGGCGTGTAGGAGACCGAATATCCACCCTGGATCTGGCGGACCTTCGAGCTAACCGCAGTTCCCTGTGGATCACGGATGACAATCGTTGGTTCATCGGTGCTTTCGGAGCCAATTTCGAAGTCGGTGGGCTAAAAACATAGCGTTTTGGCAGTTCTCTATAAAAAGATACCTCTCCAACAGCAATTCTTTCCAAGCCCGGGCCGCTCATCTGCACGGGGGCTGCCGATGCGATCTTGCAGTTGAAGGGGCTACCAGGGACCGGCTCATTGTTGAATCGAACCGTGATGGTGTGATCTTGGGTCTCGCGGGGTACGAAAGAGATGTCGTAACGGTGCTGTCCAAGCGAATTGGCCATCGATGGAATACGACCCTCGTTGACTGCCACCTGAAAAGAACGTAATTTACTCTTTCTTGCGATTTTCCTCGTGTCTCCTCACCTCCAAGTTTCCAACACCAGCTTCTGAAGCATCGACGACAAAGTGCACCGGCTTATCGATGGCTCCTGATGGAATATTGCCGACCTTGATCTTCTCAGGGTCGTAAGCGCGGCAAGTGAAGGGGCTTCCAGACACGTGTTGACCACTAGTCTTCACCTCGATCTCGTGGTCACCTAATTACATGAATAGCTTGCAAGATATTCCTTACCGACAGCCTCTGGGACAAAGGTGATCTGCATAATTCCAGGTTCCGACTCGTTAACTTCCGTCGGAACGGTGGATTTGTTACCATCTAAATAAATATTTCCTTCAGGTTTGATGTGCTTGTTTTGCGGCAGACTGACAGACTGACAAATGAGAGAGGTGGGAATTCTGAAAATCTGCAATTTTATTAGCTGTTTTCCTTGTAAAGACAAACCAGTGGCTCGATAAACATTGATCTCAAGTTCATCGCCGCCAGCGATAGTGATTAGCAGATGGGATGGTTGGCCAACCCTGGACAGAGACGGAATCTTGGTCACCGTGGTCTTTCCAATTCCGGTGGCTGATGGTTTCTTGCCCTAAATTTAAGTAAGAATCCATAATTAAAAAACTACCTTTTTGAGATCCTTCTCGCGTTTGAGAGTAGCTGCTTTCTCTTCCTTTTCTCGCTTCAGTCGTTCTTTCTCTTCCTTTTTGCGCTCTTCCTCTCTCTTCTTCAGCTCCTTCTTGCTTAGCTCAGGAGTCCTAAAAATACGTTTTATAAAATCCGGGTATGATTTCCTTACATCACTGGGCTGACCTCGACCGGGACGCCTTCATCGGTGATATGAACTTGGAAGGGGCTATCTAAATGGAGTGTTTAGTATCAGAAGGTCTAGTTACTCTTGAGGACTTCTTTGTTGAAGGTGATGTTGACGGTATGAGTTCCCTTGGTGGCAGGCGAGAAAGTGACCAAGAACTTGGCAGATCCGGTCTCGAGTTGGGCAACATGTGACGGGATAATAACGCCATCGGCATCTTTGATCGCCATCTCCAGGTTGCCGAAACCAGCACGCCCAGCATCGACTAAATGAATCTTTTGTTTACTCATAATTGAATCAATTGATGCATCTGGTCGTAACTTTGCCTACCTGTGAATTCCACAGTATCGTTCAACTTCGAATGACTGGGAATGTCACCGACAATGATCTCCGAAGAATCATAAACACGGATCGGGAATGGTGAAAGCGGATGTTGGACCTCGTTAACGTAGGCGAACACCTATTACCAACCTGTACCAACAAAACCCAAACGGCTCACCTTGTGCGTTCCAACCTCAGCCGGCTTGAACTTGATCTCATACTTGCTGCCGCTTTTCTTGACATGAGGCTCGATTTCTGTGGGCTCCTCACCGGCAGGCAGGTGGCGAACTGGTGCTAAAATCAGAGTTAACAGGATGGATATCGTTTTCTTACGCATGACGACAATCCTCAAAGTGTCCTCCTTGCCAAGCTTCAGTCCATCGAGCTTGACCTCGACGTCCTTGCCACGTCGGATGACTTCGTGTTTTGAGGAGAACTTGGATTTCCCAAAGTCGAAAGCCTTGCCGTCTTTGTCTTTCTGAAAGGCGGGCTTTCGAAGCCTTCTTTCTAGCCCGAGGAAAACTAATCCAAAAAAATTCAACGGTTACAAAAACTGCAATTAAATCAGGAAAATGCTGGCGATGAAAATTAATAGTAGCTTTCAAACCTTTGCCATCTTGTTCAACGTATTTTTCGGGGTCGTTCGAGGAGTCGTAGGTGCCGATGGAACTGGAGAATGTGGCATCTCACGTTCCGGAGCGAGCACTTCCACATCCACATCCCGTCGTGGAATATCGTCCCAAAATAGGAAGCAAACCAATTAGAACAGAAAAAGCCAGTCAAAAGCTTGCAAAATAGAAAGCATATAGTCAAGCTAGCTAATCTAACTGCCAAATAGAAAACCAACCAGATGTTGCCCGGTAGTAAACTCGTGACGATCTCCAGCTACCTCCACCACGTCTCCGTAATCGGAAACGGGCTCATGTGGGTAGTCGACCGAAGCCCTAAAGCCCAATTTTGATTACACGACTTTAATTTTACACAGAATCATGCGCTTCGTGGAAGCTCTTGTGCAGCATGCTATCATCCGACCTGCAAATAGCCAAGTGTGCGTAAAAAAACCAATAAATGATCCCGATATACATTAACACTGCCCCCAAAGCCAACCTAATTTCATGCGATTTTTGGAACTGCTCCCGCTTATGCTCGGTGGAAGGTGGCCGTTGGGTTTGGATGTCACGTTCTGGCCGCATCTCCACCACCGGCTCCGCTCTCCTCTCCTCATGCAAAAGTCCGTGGCGGGACAGGATTTTCTCGTCCTCCCTCCGAATACGCTCAAGTTCCGCCTCCCTTTTAGCGTGGTCGACCTCGTCCGATTCAGAAGTTCTAATGAAATAAAGGGTAACGAAAAAACCGGGTGCTCATGCAAGGAACCGAGCTTAAATGCATACCTTGATAAGCGCGGCTGCTGTTGCTTAGAATCGTAAATATGTTCGGTTTCTTCGGTTCTTCGAAGGCCCGATGGAGCGGAAGCATCCTGAATCGAAGGTAGAAAAACTGAATAAAAAATACCTTGATGATTTCCGACTGCGTTCTGGTGAAGCTTTGAGCGGAGTTCTTTTTATCGGTGTCTGCCGTCTTGGCAAATGGACGATCTTCGTCACTTTCGGTGTGGGTAACATGTGCCGGTTGGTGTGTCGGCGACATCGAATAAGAAGTTGTCCTATGAAAGTGTTTTTGATTGAATTTTTCAAGAAACCTCGTGGTTGTCGTTTCGGTCGTATAATCCGGAGCAGGGTACGAGTCGTAATGGCCTCTGGTTGGTGAGACCATCCTATCGGTGGTCTTCTCTTCCAAAATCCTGCCTCTGGGCCCAAAAGTTCCGGAAGAACGTTCATGAGTTCGTCCATATGTAGGCGAGGTTCCACTAAAGATTCCAATTTGACATGACCACTACGAGACAAGTACGTTTGTGAGAAGCATCAAATAAGTTAACGAAGGGATACCGGAATGTGCGCTCTTCGTGCTCATAGCTCGTGTAAAATGGCGAGCGGCCTTCATCTCCGGTAGAAGTGACTGTTGTATCTTCGAAATCTCTTGGCGGAGAATGCGGACGTTGCCGCTCGTAGTGACCGTATACCGGTTCGGCTGACCGTTCTGGGCTGTCCTTTCTTTCGTAGCTAAAAGCGGGTAGTGCAAAAAGCTTCAAACAAAGCAAAGCGAGTCTTTGGTAAGCAAATACCGTTCATAAGCGGAGGCATAAACCGGAGACTCAGATCGGTGTGATTCGTAGTGCTGTTGGGATTGGGTCTGTTGTTCTTCGTAGTCCCTTCTAAAGACAAATCAAAAGTGCGATGACACTCAAAAACAACGTGGGAAAGCGAAAAATGACATCTTCTCACAAAATGCGGGCGATAAGGAGAAGCAAAAAGAAGCGCAGCTTACGTTCTGAGAGGGAACTGTCCGTAGTCGTGCTCGACGGGCGATTCGCGACCTCTCGGCTTTTCAACAGTGCCTGGTTCTCCATATTGAGCTACGGTGTAGCCGATCTTAAAGAAAAAAAAAAGAAGTCAGGCGATCGTTTCCTTACTTTTCCGGATTCCCTTTCGTAATCAACCGGTGGGATACGAACACGCTCCTCTGCGTAAGGTTCTACCTGCTCAATTCGGCGTATCCTCTCAGTCGATCTAGAATTGCAATTTCTACGCGATTTGCGTTGCACAAACCCGATGTTGGTAGGATGTTCCACATAGGATCCAGATCCACGACGATGGCTTGCCAGGATAGAAGAGGAACCTTGCTCCAAGTAGGCTGATCGAGGAGAGGTTGACTTCGGGGAGTCGGATCGCTTCAGGATGCTGCCATGGGCAGAGGTGGGATCAGTGGAATCAGCTAAAAGCCGGCAATAAGTTTATTTAATATTGCTTACGGCGCGAGTCGCCCCTATGTGCCGGGCTCTGTCCGGTGATTCCTTCGGCCCATCCCTGACGTGGTGAGTCGAAGCCTACACGAGTAATCGGGAGCAAGTATACCCTTACCGGCTTTTTCCCTTTCAAGCGTGGACGAATACGAGTTGTTGACCTCGCGATGCGGAGAGTACGAGTGGGACACGCGACCGGTAGGGGCATAGCTCTTCTCCCAGGGTTTCCCGGGGCGGTCCTCTTGCCGTTCGAAGCGGCTACGCGGCGATCCAACATCCTTGATCAGGGAGGCGCTTCGCAAGTCTTGGGAATACGGCTCAGCTGATCGTGTCCTTGTTTGGCGGAGGAGTGTAGGTGATGTAGGGGAGGTTGGGCCAGTTGGGCTGCGTGCTGAATAGCCGCCAGCGATACCTAAATTTAGGTTATGGTAGTTACAATTTGGCGCCGTTGCTCTTTTTCAAACTCTGAACACTTCCACGTTTTCATTTCCCCCGCAGCGTCTGCAAACGCGGCCTTACCAGTTCGCAAAATTTCCCTAATCTCATTCCCCCCTTCGATCTCCCTTTCCACCTCTCTATCGCAACATATCGAATTCCGGTGATACAGTTAAATTTCGGGTCCGGGCTCAGGGATTGCCGATTGCGGCCGTGTCCCGACCGGTTCCCATGCCATTTCAGGGATGGAGGGGCAGGCCGAAGGTGGCGGGCGAGAAATGGAAAGGGAAATGTTTGGACCCCGGGACAACAAATATAGGGCCACGTAAGGACCGTCATACAACAGATGGCTACTGGACGATCGGACTTGCCTGTATTGAAGGTCGTCCTGGTTGGGGAACTAGGCGACAGTGACGAGTAGCCGGCTAACGGGGCCTGCACTGTTGACCCGACTTGTTTTGGTAGGATGTCGACCTTGATGGGGCATCCTGAAAACGACTGTTTTCCCAAGGTTGAGACATTTGAGAATGGAAAGTTTTGGTAGGGCTCAATCCGCTTTTGACACATTTACCTTGGACGGCAACAACAATTCAAGCGGCATTCTCCCCCGTCTATTTGTTACTATTGATTTGTTGACAAAGGCCTCTCAAAGCATCCCTCCTACCCTCCCACAACCAACCACTAGAGAAACAGTAATTCCATGATCCCAACACAAAGAGGCGCGCCTTCTTGAAATGCCCCCGACAATGGAACGCTGTGATTTCTCGACTTCCCCTCGCCTCGTGTCCTTGCGGTAAACCTTGCCCAGATCGGGTTCTGGTAATCGAAATCGGCAACCGAGGCGCCGACAAGTGGCATGTCTTTTTGTGGGAAAAAGATTAATGAGCGACGGCTCTCCGCGGTATAGGATGTTTCGCGAACGGGATACGAACCCCCTCAAAAACAGCTGTTTTCTTCAACGGGATGAACATCGTTTCACACTTACCGTGGACAGCTTCCCCGTTAAAAGTCACGTCGATCACATAGGTGCCAGGATGTTGTGGGATGAAGGTGACGAGGCATCTAGGCAGAATGGGCTTGGAATTGCGACTTTATCAATTGTACTGTTTTTTTAACATTTTTCGACAAATAATCCAATGCACGCGCTCTTCAAACACGATTAGCAACCTCGGAGGGGGGGGGGGGAGTGCGCTGGAGCTGCCCAGCGAAGCAACGAGACAAATTGAGAAGGGCAATCCCCAGCGAAACGGGACTACGGCATGAAAGTGAGCGCCGTTTGACGCTAGTTTGATGGGGTTGGGGTGAACTTGAAACGACTACTCACGAGATTTAATTGATCCAAGGGAGGTGAATTTTTTTAGGTTGAAACTGTCTGGTTAAGGGAATATTTCAAGGCTCGCAAAACTAAGCAAGGAAACTTTAATTTTTGATAAAAAGTAGAAAGCTTTGGCATAGCTATTTTGGACGGATTCATGAGTTTAAAGATAATAGAAAAATTCAAGAACCAACCTGCCAGCCCCCTGCATCTGCACATTGTTCGGCACGCGGCTCTGGTTGACGGAAATCTCGAGTTGTCCCTTGCCCGCATCGACGGCATCAACTGCAGGTACAACATATACTTGTGAATAGTAGTTGAGTGTGGCCCCGGGGGCCCGGCGCTCCTCGACTCGC
This sequence comes from Mesorhabditis sp. LJ9110, assembly GCA_038088335.1. NCBI lineage: Eukaryota > Metazoa > Nematoda > Chromadorea > Rhabditida > Rhabditidae > Mesorhabditis > Mesorhabditis sp. LJ9110. The sequence goes on along the minus strand of JBBGBA010000172.1, from coordinate 235,304 downwards.
CGGGTCTCCTCTACGCGCTCCACCACCTCGCCCGAGGCATTCCTGTCGATCACTTCTTTGGTGACCGTCTCCACGGTCTCCTCCAATATGAGACGTCCCGGGGATCTGTGCAAGTGTATGGGTAGGAATGGTTTATGGAAGGAGTTTAGGTCTTGCGATCTATGTTTTTTGAAAAAGTCAGGCGAAAACGAGGTGACGCTTTTCACTGTCTCAAGCAAATACGCACGAACACTTCCCATAATCCTTCCCAACCCACATACCTGGGAGACAGTAGCCGTGGTGTCGACGAGTGACCAGATACCGTACGAATATGCAAGGGCTCAGTCACCCGGCTGCGCGGGTCCATCACCAATCAATTTGACAGCGCCCAAAAATCGCCGGTAACTATCAGTAGCCCCCTCACCGAATATGGCGGGGAAAGAGAGGGGGAGGTTGAGGGTGGAGGCAGAGCAATACCTGGCCGACCGGTCTGCGCGATGGCAGCCCCCGATCCCGAGAGGCTGGTGTGGTGCGGGGCGAGCCAACGCGAAAAGGTAAAATTGTGTGTGCTGGCAAAGAGAGGTGCCCCGGGAACGGAGCACCGCCCAAATAGCAAAAAGCGCGCTTACCCCCGTTGGCGGAGAAATGTGGTAAACAATTGGAAGGTCAGCATCCGTGAGGGGGGGGGATGTTTGGGGGATTCAGATTTGCTGGATTTATTGGATCCCGGACGTTCTTCCAGTTAACCCTCTGTTGGAACAGCGTCCCACTTCCTTTACTCACCAACAAACTGCACGGGCTTCCCGGGTTCTCCGCCGCCAAGTGGTTCGAGTCGAACTTTATCGGCTGAGTAGCCAGCTACAGAAAGCGGGCACTCATCGACTTTTCTTCCGGCAATCCAGACGTTCACCTGGTGTTCACCGACCTAAAATGATTCAATGGGTTTTCTCCTTCTCATTATTTTAACTCTTGTGTTTTCCTAACAGCCAAAATTAAAAGAAGGTTTCTGGTTGGTTACTCACCTTCTCCACTCGATATTCCACTCGAAACTTTCCAGAACCTCTTGGCAAGATTTTTATTGGCAGCTCACGCCCATCAGGCCCTAGTAAACAATCATTCTATACCCATCTAATCTTTTACCTGTGATTTTGGCTTCAATATCTCCCAATTCAAGCCCCTCGCCAGCGATCTCAAAGCTGGATACTTTATCCACCGCCGCTCGGACCAGCCCGATGCCCGTCAATTCGGAGTAGTATGACATTGCCCTAAAAAATAGCCTTCTTTGTGTTGTTTTCTTCAACCAATTACCGGTTCGGGTGGGCTTTCCGGTTGAGCGTGCCCCGATCCCCATCGGCTTCCACCCGCCACGGCGAACCGCGAACACCTTTAATTATGCGGGATCGACTAAGGGATGCTGCTCTTGCCACTTACTCTCTCCGTTAAACCGCATCTCGACGGTGTGAGTGATGGGCTCGGTCGGAGTAAACAGCGCCAGATATTGACGGGAGCCGAGATCGCGCACCTGAACGGGCCCGCAAAAATATTTGAAGTTGCCAAGTGGTGTAAAGCGACATTTGGGGGGTGAGAATTTCGCGGCTGTTGATGACATTTAGTGTATCTTATGGATTGATTTAGGGAAAAAAGAATTTAGAAGCAAAGTCGACGAATAAAGCTTTGAGCGAAGCAACGGGGAAAAATCAAAAGTTATCGCGAAAACAAATATTGAACAAGGTTGTCAACAATAGTAGTAGTAATAGTGGAATGAGGTCAGAACATGGCTCACCCTGCATGGAACGCGGCCTCCATTGATCATGATCTCGAGATTCCCCGATCCGGCCGCCGAGGCGTCGACTGAATATGGATATTCGGTGAGAAAGCGAGCCCACACAGAACCAACGCTGTTCCTTTTGGTGAGGACTTAGTGGGTGGATTATGGAAATGGTAACGATTTTACGGAAATTTTGGTATTAGGATGTTTTTAGAATTCCTTCACTATAATAAACCCTATTTTCCCGAGCGAATTTAGGTTTACAAAGAAAAGCTATATAACCATTGCCATTTCCAATCCTCCCATTTAATATACCACTTATTAACGTTCGTATCCGACCCATACCCACGTTGCTTCCGGGATTTACCAAAACATCCTATAACGAAGGCTTACCCATTGCATGGAATACAAAAAATGAATGAACAATGTATAAATGCCAATAGGAAGCTTTGGATGAGAGCGTAGCCAAGGACTGTCGATTGGGTGTGGGAAAGGCGGCACAATTGTATCCGGGATTCTGAAGTGGGCACCACGCGCGAAGAGAAAGGGGCAAGTAAATAGGAACATGGTGTTTGTCAACACGGCCGTTCGATCGACTTTTGTGGCGATTGACTTGTCTTGAGCATTAGGAGGATTTATAGTAAGGTTGTTCTTATTCAAATCAGACTGCCAAAAATTTTCGTTAAAATGAGGATTTTGATCGAATTTATTCATTTGATTACTTCAGAATCCGATAGCAAGTTTGAATATTCTAAATTCACCGATCGTATTCTCAATAACAATAGACAGGAGGTACTCCAAAAGGAAAAACAGTCATTGAAATTTCTAGAGAAAAAAGAAGTTTTAAATACCCAAGTTTCACAGCAATAAAACAGGCCCCGTCCCCATCGGTAGGATGGTTCAAAAACTGTATACAACCACCGCAAAAAAAGTTGGCTGACTCAAGCGGGGCGACGGTCCTATGAAATGGATCGAGAGCCGAAAATTCAACCCTTTCACCCGAGCCGGGTAATCGTCGGTCGGCGGCACGGCTATGTGGGCCCACAGCCACACGCTATAACCGAAATGGCAGTCACTCGACGGGGGTCGTGCTCATTTTTACAGCCCCAAAATTGCATTAACGGGGTTCACCCACGGCAAACGCCGGCAAAAACATAACCCGTTCGGCAAAGGGAGAATTGGTTCCAAATGTATGGCAAATAAGAGAGGACGAGAAGACTGATGGAGGTATTTTAAAAACTATTTTAAAGCGGCAATTTGGGTATGGACCGGAACGCTTGAAACTTTGATGCGATAATAACCGGACTCACTTTCAAAGGACAAATCGTTCTGGATGTCGGATTCGCGGATTCGGCGCGGCATGGAGCGGACAGAAACTCGTTCTGGGTCTCCAACATTGCATACAAATGGGCCTTCGTATAAACTCTGGCCGTAGAGCTTTACATCAACGGAATGTTCCCCTGAATCGAAACTAGAGGGCAAGCGCTTTTTGTATACCTGCTTCCGTTGGTTTCCATTCTACCCTGAAGGTTCCATCATCTACCGGAGATACACGGCCAAATTTAGTTGCCCCGGTTGGATCTTGAAGGACTTTTTATATATTAAGAAAAAACATAAATGTACTGGGTGTCCCAAAAAAAAAGCACCCCCTCTAGCGGTCCGGGGGAAGCTCAGATCGGGATAATTTTTATACCATTCGAAAGCTCTCGGAAAGGCGAGAAAACAAGAAGCGAGATTTATTTTATGAGATTTATTTTTATACGCTGGATATTCAACGTTTTCCTAAAAAACAGGTAGATTTTCAATAGGAATTTCGCGATTAGCATGCAGATCTCGCGTAAGTCTGCCGTTTTCATGGTTTTTGGACGTAAAATTTGCTAATAACAATAATAAAGAAACTGAACCCTCCTTGTTTTCTCGCCTTTTCAAGAGCTTTCGATAGATACCTAAACGATAAAAATCGGACACGACTGCGCGCCGCTAGAGGGGGGTGCTTTTTTTGGGACACCTTGTACAAACTAATTTAAAAACTGTGCAGCTACTTGTCAGAGACAAAAATGACATAGCACTGGTAAGTTTTGGCTAGAAAAATGTAACTAATAATCGTTTTTTTTTGCGATACGCTACAATGTCAGAAAATTCCTTGCAAAGCCATTCAAACATATGCCCGCAGCCAAAAACACTTATAAAAACATAAACTTACAAGCAACCACCAGCCATCAGAAGGCGTTGACGAAGACATTGTGACATTGAAGACGTAGACGTAGTGGTGGACAGGGTGTGGGACAGGCGAAACAAGGACCAGACAAGACACACAGACAAACAAAAGCACACGGATAGTGAAAGCTCGAGGACTTCCTGCTACCTGTGATCTGGACACTGATATCCTTGGTTTGTGCTCCAACGGCATGAACACTGAAACTGGCGCCACGCCCGACGGAGGCCATCCGAAGATTTTCGCCGTACACCGACACCGAGCTTGCATCAGCGATATCGAGGAGGAAAGGCGAGCCTATAGTTTGTATTTTTAATAAGAATCATAGATAATATAACAATTTAAAGCCAAAGACAATCGATATTGACTATCGATTTTATCTGGTTTTTTCTGACCTACCTTTCACATCCATTTTGTTGAACAACACGTGGATCTTATATTGTCCAGCCCCGTCAGGTGTGAAAATTGCCGTGTATACCTGATCATTGCGCATGTTTAACGATCCTGTAAATACACAATTACCTCCTGATAACCTTGTCTTTCGAGGGCGGCCGGAATATGTCGGCCGTGGCGGAGGACGGAGACCTAAAACGCACGTGTTTTCATTTCCGGATTTCATAGGAAATGAGTTTTATATTCAAATGACTACATTCAAGTTTACAGAATTCAAAGTTTGTTAAGCACATTATGAGGGCAGCCGAGATTGACCTGATTCTTTCGGAGGAGAGACAACGCGGTTTCCGCTGTCAAAAGTCTCACATCACTTTTTAGCACAAACTTTTTGCATGCGGGTGGCGGGAGAAGATTGACAGTCGGAACTGGCAGGAAACCCAGGGGAAGACGATGAGAGAAGGTGCGAAAAAGGCATCGAAAAACTAGGGCAAATTCCGTGCAAATAAGGAGCGGGGTCTTCCAGGCTCGATAAATATATAATTTGCTTATTTTTTAAGCAAATTACGAAAAACACAGTTATCAGCATAAGACCTAAATGCCAGGTTTCGAAGACTCGGAGATGAAGCATATAAATTTTCACTTTTGGCTGATCGCAAAGTATAGGTAGTATGGTAGCATTTTTCAAGACAAAGTGGTATTAGTAAAATAGAATTTGAGATGCCAAGGCAAATCGCAACGTTCTGCTGAAAACATCTTCTAAGTATCGACGGCTTAAAAGGTCACGTCGCCCGAACACCCAGCATTCTCAAAAAAGAACTACGCCCCAAAATGCGTGAAATTTTTCGGGAGAAATGGCAGAAAATCAGCGGCGCAAGGGGGAAAACCGGCCACGGCATTGATAGATTAGGGCTATTTGGTTGATACTATAGGTATGTGGATGATGGTGGTGGTGCTGTTGTGGGGGCAAAAGGACTAAAGGAGAGACTCTGTCCCCCCCTGGTGGGATTCGGGCCGGTCCCCTTCCAATTGAAGGTCATCCCCGCATCCCAGCGTCCACACCCCAACAGCAGCAATCTAAGACATCCTCCCCTACAGCCACACCGTGGATACTCCCACCCAACCACCCAAAAACCGTCGAAGAGAGCCATCTCGACCTCCTCCGTATCCACCCCCCCCCCCTCTTCCCCCTCCCTACCACCCTGTACAACATGTTTATGGCCGAGCAACCGATGGGGCGCGAGGGCATAGATACATGGATAATTGGTGGTATCCTACAACCATCGCTCACAGATAAGTATAGGATCTGAAGCTCCAGGGATTGCGAGGTGACTATCCGGCCTCCAACCACCGCGTCAGCGCCTGGTATCACATAAGGTCTTTGAGGGCTTTTTGCAATTGTGCTCAAGAGCCCAATAAATCAAAGCTAGGGGGTGGTGTTGGTGGCAGAACTGATGAGGGAGCAAAAAAGGAGTAACGGTAGTTCTATCGGAACGATAAAGCGCGAACCTAAAACCGTTCGGCCAATCTTATTGTTCGCGGTTAAATCTCCCCCGAAGTTCTAAAGATCTAGCTGAAGAAGACACCTTGGGATATCAATAGCAAAGGACAAGCTTTTACACTAAAACTATGAAAACAAATGTGTAACATGCCAAAATCAAAGTCCGAGTGTCGTAAAAGTTGAAGATGACGAGGCGGTGTCCAGACCGCAAACAGCCAACAATAGGTTTTGCTTGAATAAGAGGCAATGTTTGTAGAAGGACGTTTGAGTAATCAAAAATAATATAATTTGAAGTTAGTAATGATAAAGGAACTCACAAATAAAAATTGTTGCTAATTAAGCAAGGAAGTAAACTAGAATTGAGCAGAAAAGGACAGTGATTATCAGATCCATTGGGGTTTTCGAATAGATAACTTGATATCGCGCTTGAAGAGAAAAATCGTGGTTAGACGATCTAATTCAAACTATCAAAAATGAAAATGACCCAGGAAGCCAACTGAAAAGATTAGCCAGACAAGATCAGTAAACAGAACGCCTGGTCAAGCCAGGCAGAGCCCAGGATTGTTGATCGAGATGCCCTGCCGCGAAATGGAGAGAAATTAGGGATGAGCTGTGGGTTGGCAGTTCTACCCGGGTGGGGTCTTGTGGACGAATTGCAAATAGCAGTCTTCCTTCCACCCCTGCCGCGTATCATTCCTTGGGGGGTGTCGTGCTACGCCGGGAATCCCGGCGAATTCCTGGAGGATCAGCGCCCCCACCCGAATCCAATCCACCCCATGCTCACAAACATCGGTCGAGCCAAACGAGGGATCCCCCTCACCCCTGCACCTCTGCGACACCAAATCACCCTGTTCACAGCATATTAACGAGAAGCGGCATAAGTGGGGGATGAGGGGGAGAGAAATGATTGTGAAGATAGATCAGGGGATTTGGGGGATCAGGCACGGTATCGACTATTTGTGATGCCAGGATCAGAAATCTACTATTATGTACGACTTAAAGGGTTTGTCAAGGAATAAACTGGTGATCAGATAAATCCGGCACAAAAAAATGTCCCGAATTTTCAAAAGAATTTAATATATGACGCTACTTATCATCCAGTTTTTCGAATCATTTAAATTCCGCATGATCAAAATTCCAAACACTAACAATAACCCAAAACACCAGCATATCTTACCTCAACCTCGCCCAACCCAGCTGCCGAAGAATCAATCGAAAAACGGAGCTCCTGCCCGACGAGCCCGACGTCAAGCCCGTAGACGTTCACCAGGTTCGGGTCGTACACCTAAACACCTTATCACAACAAGCTTCGAAATTACCTGGCAATCAAAGGGTGACCCCTGAATATGTGCCTCGTCGTAGATGATCCCAATTCGCCAGGTACCTAAAAGAAATGGCTAACAAATCGTTTTTTTTTGTCAATAGGGCGGGTTAACGAGTCACCCGCAGCTTTGTCCCCTGAAAATTTGGGCCGACCTTGTAGCCACCTTGTCCCTCAGTACGGCCAATCTTAACGGGCGAAAAGTGCAACTGGCTGTGAAGGGATGGGACGCTGGGAATCTGGGCTGCCGGGCAAATTGGACTTCTCGGGGTTTTTTTTGGGGGTTATCGACTAGAGGCTAGGTTCATGGAAGGGCTAGAATCGTTGAAAACGGCAGCAAAAAATATGCTGACTGACAAATAAAAAACACCAAAGGAATTTCTTAGAATTAGAATTTTGAAAAATCAAGATACTTTTAAGGCCGTATCCATAGATTAAAAAAAATTGTACTCTACGCTTAAAGTAATGAGAGACGAGAAGGTTAGGGGATTTTATAAAGGTTCAAAAGTCAGGGTATATCCTAGCGTATCTTCCTTTACTAGATTTTAGTCATATACCTCCCCCCCCACCATCCTCATCCCCATTTTTCACCCATTCCTTTTCAACAAACGGTAACCGATTTGCATCTGCAAGCCTCCCTTTCGGGATCATTGTGAACAAGGACGAGTCGCGCCCAGATACGATCGCCCAGCGGGCATTTTTATGAAAATTCGGCATATCCGTGTTCCAGAAAGAGCAAGGAAACAGCAGCACACCCACCGACTTCGTCCGGGTTGAAAGTGGCCGCGTAAGAGGTACCGCTACGCTCTACGGGGCACTTCATAATACGAGATGTTGGTGATTCGGCCTGGACTTTCACTTCACCCCTCGATGCATCGCCGTGTGCATTAATCTTATTGGCTTTGATTTGGTAATGAGAACGTGATTACCACAACTTCTACGATCGACCCGACGACGCATGGTTCTGTCAGCCCGGAAAATGAAATGAGACCCACATCCGATACAGTCCGAGTACGACTCATCCTCTTGATCTCACGCTCCTAAATGGAAGTGAATAATTCTAATAGGAATGTCCATAAAAATCTAAAACCTTGAGAATAAAATATAAGGTAAGACTTTACTTTACCCCGGCTGGAAGTTCCAAAAAGCTTTTCGCTATAACTTTTTTATGTTACGTTATTTTGGTCTGTAATTTAAATTTTGAGTACTTTTATTATGCTCTATCAAATGGCGCAGCAAAAATCTGGCCAAAATGGCGGAAATGTCAAACATTTTTGTGAACTTTCGACCCGGGGCGGGGCAAAGTAAAACCTAGCCAAATATGATTTTATACCGTTTGCCCGTACGAATATGGCCTCTCGTTCCGGGTGATCGTTTCACGGTACGAAATTTCCTCAGTTTCTTGATATTGCGTGTAGTCAGGCCTAAAAACGGACCAATTACCAGTCAATGGCTTCCGAAAACGAATAATGATCCTATTCCCTAATCCCCGCAACTTTCTCTTTTTTTCCGGTCATCATTGCCTTTTCCCCCGCAATTCTCCAAAAACTAATATCCGTTTTGATCCCCCGGTGTGGAAGCAAAGGGTTTTTGACGGACTCGGGAGATCTCTCGCGGTAGCTGTGGCGAGTCTTCTCAAGTCGCTCCTTTTGCTCTCGTTGTTTCTTTTCGATGCGAACGGCACTCTCCCTCTGCTCCTCCAACTTCTTCACAATCTCGGCTCGTCTCTTGGCGAATGACTGATTCTCGATGGCCACCTAGAGAAGAGAGGGGGGGTCGGGTGGTAAACAAACAATCGGCAACTTGTCATGAACTTTCTTTTGCGGTAAAGTATTTGTTGCAAAATTCAAGGCAGGATTTTTAAAATTTGCTTATGATGAATCCATACCTCCTCGTTGGGGCTCGCCCTCTTGGTGAAGCTAAGGGTGCGGCGTATTGGTGCTTGGGGAGTCGGAGGTTCCCTAGGAAAGAGCATGGCTGTATAAGAAATTTAATACCTGGTAGCTTCCGGTGATAGGACTTGCAGGGAAACCGGGCTCGACGGGAGCTCGATGCCTTGGCACAAAATCCGGATCTGGAATTTCGGATTCATCGATTTTCGGGCAAAAAAAAAGGATCAACGAAGATAGATTGCTTTTGGGATTTCTAGGGGTGGTGAAGCCAGAGGACCTGAACCCTCGCGGAAAAGTAAAATTTTGCATGCAAATTCTACTCCTCGAATTCTTAATGGAATGTAGAAGCTTATAGGCAACAATAGCAAATCTTGGAACACAGTCAATCTATCCCAATTCACAAAAAAAACGCTACAAAAACGGCTGCACGTTGTGTGTTGCCTTTGCCGCCCGGCGGTGCGACCGGAAAAGCCTGACCCAAATAGTGAGAATTCCGGTGGGGCAATGATTAGTGTGGCTCAATCAAAGCCGGCTGTACAGAACGGCTAACGGGGGAGAAAGGCTTGATGACAGAGATATAGGCTCCCGGTTGGCGGATATGGGCAAAGCAGAAGGGTCAAGGCCCCCAATCCAGCCCCATACTACCGTTTACAATTGCCAAACATTTACTCCCCGCGATCGGCCTTCTTATGGGGCGAAGGGTGGTGATATAGTAATTCAGATGTAGTATCGGGTTTGTGGGGGAAAATGACGCTTTTTCTAGTTCAAGAATTAAGGATGGTACCTTAAAATAGAATGATTTTGCGCAAAATATAAATATTTTTTTAATCGGAGCTTTTACTGCCATTTTGAGCTTGAAACAAAAATTGAATAAACAAAAATTTAACAAAAAATAAACTGCGATTTTGTCTACCGTAATAAGTGAATTGAATGTGGTCATTAAGATTTGTTAATTTAGAAGATAAGTTTTGTAGGTAAATTGCATAGATTTCGAAGGGTTTTAAGTAAGTCGGCCTTTAATAAAAAATTTTGAAATTGAGACCAGCATCATAAGACAAAAATATACCACCACCAACCGGCGGAGCAAATTATTAACCCACTCGACCCCGGTACATAATTGACCCCGGACGTACCGCCAAATTACCATATAAACAAGGTTTTTATGACCAACCCTCGCCTAGCCGCATCATCAAACAGTGCAGGGGGCCTGTTATTTGAGCCTATAAACATAGAGCACCCTACCGAAAAAGCAGAATAGCCGCAAAAAACTACTGCTTTCTCGCTATCGCTCAAATTGATATGCGTAGAGGGGCAGAGGGGTAAATACTTAAAAATAGCAGGTGTTCGTTCCAACAAAAGGTGCAAATCAGGGGTAGAGGAAGCGTGTGCCCCAACCGATTGCACGACCTCCAAACGGATCACAGCCATACCTCCTTCCAACCAACAGCCCCAAAATACCCGAGTCAGGGGGCAAAGTGCCCGCCATTCGGACCCCGTACCGCCCCCATACATAGCATTTGGAACGGCGGATGCCGAGAATACAGCGGCTACCTACTCAAATCTCCCACTCTCACCGCCCAATCAATCTACCCCCCCCCCCCCAACCCCCTCAAAACGGAATTAAAATCGGAAAAACTCGGGGTTGGTTGCCGGCAAGAAACGGAAGAACACCCAGGGTATCCCCCCCTTTCCGAAAGAATTCACACCTCCCCTCCCTCGCAAACTTTTTGTTGTTCAGCCACCACCAAAAAAGGCAGACATTGAAAGGTGCTGGGATGAATACGCCTCGTATCTCCCAGCGACTGCGATTCCTATGTAGGCCCCCGAAAACGGATGTGAATAAGTATAGAAGCGGAAAGTTTTGTACAAAACTACCTATGATGCGGCCATTTCAATAGCATATAACAATTCAAATTTTTATAAAAATATTAAATTAAGTGATTGGGCTGCGAAGGTTTCTTAATACGACACATTGTTTTCCACGGAAACCACATGTGCTAAATTAATAATTGACCGAAAAAATGGATCACCCTCCAGATGCCACATAATGACTATCCCCGCCAAACAGAAAAGTATTTATCAACAAGATCATACCTGATGATAGCCAGCCTGGATCGGCACCAAAGAAAGCACAGCTCCTTGAACTGTACGGCTCTTCCGGACTTGAAGCTCCTCGGGATCCAACCGTACTCCCGATGGATCGAGCACTAAATAGATTTTCACCTATAAATCCAGGAGACCAAACCTTCGATCTCCAATTCCTCGGTTCTGACCTCACCTCCATCCGCAAATGCCAGGTCGAGGTTGACCTGGATATTTGTGAATTATTTAATCCTCTTTCATACTTGTTGGTTCGTATAGCATTGAGTAGTGGGAAAAGAGGCGGTTGGGCCAACGGTGCACAGCGCCGCTGCTAATGCCATGATGCCTAAAGTTAATGATATCAAGTTAGTTTTAAAAGGTTTACCTAAATGTTCTCCTTGAGCATCAGCTATATCTTCAGCTCCTACTAATGAGCCAACACCCAGATCGGCAGCTGCTTCGAGAGCTTAATTAAATAGGTGATGAAGTGGCGGGGCTGACAAACCGCATTTCACATTATGAACCCAGCTATGATAATCGTCGTATTGCATCTGGTCAATCTCAGGCACTTGCCCGCCGACTGATTCAACCAGTAAACATAGGATATACCCGTCGCACCATGAAGCCGAGAAATCTTCAACTACCGATTCGGAACCGATTAACTAAAACGTTAGAGGCATAGGATACTTATAGGATTTAGCATACCTGTTGCACCCGGTTCATCGTCGACCGATACCCCGGGGAGCCCTTCTTGACAAAATACGACAAATATGTAATGCAAGACAGCTCATCGAGATCCGGCGAACACAAGTGGGCCGCAGAAATTATAGAGGGTATCCCAAGGTATCGCTCGGCAAGGCCCAGCGCCCGTTCGCAATTCTCTTCCCTAAATAATAGCGGTGATTCGGTGGATGCTTGACGGCCCGACAGCCCACACATCCGGCTTCAAAAAATCTGCCATTGAAATCGATGTGGCAAATAATGCCGGACCGAGCTAACAATACCCTCCCCCACACACGCACAGCTGGGCCCAGCCAACCATTGTTGGGCTCAGACTGACGTATTTTTTAAATTTTTTTTTGTAAAATTGTAGCAAATTTAACCGGTTTCAAAACTTACTCTTGCTCCGGATCCAAACGGCTCCACTCTGGACATAGCCCAGGCTGGCAATATTCCAATAATGCCGACAATGCCACCCCATTGTTCCAATTTGAGCGAAAATTTGTGATTTTCAATTGTGGCAGCACGGACTAAATTTAAATTTTGCAATTTAATAATTTGAAAAACTACCTGAATCCAAGCCATCATCAACTTTTTTGGAGGAATTTTTGTTTTTGAGGCGATCTGGTACCGTTGAATCAAACTCCACACCAATCCGAGGATCAACTTTGCGTTCCCCTCAACAATGTCATGGCTTCCTAAAACCATTTTTATATAATTTTCCACATGTTCCAACCTATATTTACAAGCTTAATCCCATCCCTCCGCATTGCATCCAGTGCCATTTGCACATTCATCAGCATTTGGATTTCTGTTGGATCTTTGCTGAACACCTAAGGTAAATTAATTTGATTTTTTGCCATTTGGGCCCCACTTTTCCGGGGCACATTCGGTTTTGCAGGACTTCCACCAGTCGAATCAGGAGGACCCCATCGCTCAGGTCGTTTGACAGCTCATAAATTTTGTAGTCAGCTTCACGGAGCTGAAATTTCATCCTTAGGGGAGTTGGCAGAATTGGGTAGTCTATTTTTTTAAACGGTTGTCTATATTGGTAAATAAAAGCAAAAAACTCTAGCCTGTCGATTTTCTATAATGAAAATGGCTCTAATCTGTAATAATATATGGATGTTTTAGCATAGGTAAATAGGGCATTCACGACTAGAGTAATGACAGATATATAATATTTATCTTTTGTTCCTAATTTGCATAATTCAGAATATCGCTCCTAAAACTGTTCACCTTAAAAATAAACAGTTTGAAATAGGAATATTGTGTGGTACTTTCGATTAATAAGCGTTTTCAGTATTGTGTTCGTAATGTATTCACGGCTACATACTAGGCAGTGCCAGCTAGGATCTATTTAAAGCCGCTTAACTAATATAATTGAGAATTTTTAACTTTTTTCTCGGTTCAGGCCTTCATTCCTGCCGATTACGAGGCCACTAGTGACTCATTCCACGCTCCTACACACTCACACGCACAGCGGAGTTATATAAGGGGATTGGTACTGCAACGGTAGGATCGCGAGCAAAGCATTGTTTACCGTTCCTTCATATTTTGACGGCTCCGGTAAACAGTATCGAGCCTTGAGGCCCTGTGCAGCATATTGATCGCGGCTTGCAGCTATGCCCCCACCACCACCATCGCACAAGCACCACCCCGCCCTGGGCTGAGAGACCGTTTAACCCGAATCGTGTTTGTGGACCTTCGAAGCCGCTCTTGCTCTCTCGCTCTCACTGCTATGTCTGTCTTTCCCTCTTTCCCTCGCACACACTTGCACGCCAAGTGGACGTTCCGATTTCCGTGGCCCACCGGTGGACTAGGATATACGAGGGCTCAAGCGCGAACCGCAGTGAGGGTGATTTGAATACTGTCAGAAAAGTCTTACTAAAGAATTAATTATTTACTGAATAAAGGAATTGCAATAAAGTAAAATGAAACAACGAAAAATGCAAGATCTACATAGATACCTGCTAGAATATCATGAAAATACCATTAAAAACTGCATAAAAATCACGCCGAGGTAGGCAAGTAATAGTTGAATTCCCTGTTTTTGACATACTAACATGGGATTTGTTTCCACTAATGAATTTACAGGGTAGCGGACCGGTTGTCTCAGGTATTTATTATTTTCTATTTAAATAGAGCCTAGGCTTTTTCTTCGTAGGAAAAATCGAAAATAGTTAAAGATCCCGCTTTCCGCAAAAAAAGCGCAGCAAAAAAGCAAATTCCGATAAATGCAGGCTAGATGCAACCGTTAATACCGATATCAGGGAACACGAGATGAAGCTCGATTAAAGATATCATAAATATTAATGTTGCTAAAACCCACCTGTTCATTAATCCAATTCGTAAATGTGTGCATCTGAATATGCACCCATCTGGATCGGGGTTCTTCCGGTTTCTCATCAGGCCGAGCCGCCATCCGGCTACGGTAACTACTTGCGACGGGAATTAACGCTATAATCAGCTAGCCAGGCGGTTACTAGCGGCTTAGAGCTGAGAGAATGGTTCACACGTGGTTGCAGAAGAAGAGAAGAGCATCGGCAGCGGGCCAAGAAGAAGATGAGGTGATGGAGAGGTGGGGGTGAGGGAGTTGGCTGGAGCTGTGCGGGTTGCGGGTTGGTTTGGGACTGGGGATGGGCCCCCTTCTCGGTCAACAGTCAACAGGGCACGAACACACCCCCGCTTCCAGCCAGCCGTCATTTTAGCATTAAGCTCGACAAACTTTATTACATTATTAAGTTCTACAAAGCTATTATCTACCTCCAAAAAGCTCATCTTCCAGCCTCAGTTTCTACTTGTATCAGCGCGTGCTTATTAAAGAACTTTGAAAACATAACGTAAGGTGAACAACGTAATGAATTATCCGCATTTTTGTCGTGTATTTTGGTCTATGATTTCCAATAAACGTTAATTTATTACTGGCCCTCACAAAAATCCATTTCAACGCACCCATCAAAGAAAGACACTGAAGATCACAACTCGCGTTTTGGGATAAGTGAATCACATTTTTCGTTCGCTAAGGCATGGCAAGGCTGGGTTGAATACTGAGTATCATAAAACATAAATTATTGTTGCTTCTGCATCTCTTGGCGAAGCTGGTCCATCAAAGCTTTATCTTCTGGCGACGGGTCGTAGATGCGGCCAAGGAATACCTGAATTTTGGCTTAGCATCGTTTCACTCGTCGCTCGCATACCTTATCCTTGAATAGCTTTCCAAGTAACAGATAGTTTGCAAACATTAAAAGCACTAGAGTGCAGATGTGCTGCCATTCAGTTGTAAGAACCAGCATCCAAAACTGCACAGCAATTAGGATGCCTTCAAAGATGCATAGATAGTTGACAAGCGTACAGGGGCCCTTGCAGATTGACTGAAAAATATGGCAAAAATTATTAAAAGCAACCGCTTAACTTACATAAAACATCTGATGCTCGTAATTCCCGGGTTGAGCAGCAACGGTTCCAAGTTCGGCGTTACCCACAGCCAAATATCTTCGTTCATCGGCAAGGCTTACTACGGATCCAGTAGGGTGTAGACCGTCTGTTTCCGCCCAACTGAAACGAGTATTTGTATAATTTTTCGTTTTTCAAAATTCGTCTGTACTACCAAAAGATCACTTACACTGGTGTCATCTCACGCGATACCCTTGAACTATCGTCCAAATGCTCCCATGAACCGAGATGCACGGCGGCACTATAAAAAGTCTTTGATATTATAAGAATAAACACACCGGTGGAGCAAATCAATATAATTTAATGGAAATAAATATGTAATGTAGAGACTGAACGACGTAAGCGCGACGACGGCAAAAAGTTCACTCTAAAGCACATTTTCAAATTATACAAAATAACTTGCCTCCCAAAACGCATCTATCAAGATTTTCTGTGGTAGTCCGAAGTTGGTTTTGTACTAAATAATACATGGTTATATTTTTAGAATTTGCCTTTACCGGAGCAAAAACACATGGTAAATAGACTGAAAGAAAAGCCGTTGAAATCCCCGCAAAGAAGCATCTCTTCAAACGATGATAAAAATCTTCGGCCAGAATGGAAACTTCCTCACGGATTTGGGCTGAAAAAAAGATCTGATCATTTGCTTCTGTCGTTTTTTATACCTGGTTGTGCGCTACACATATGGGCAATCGATTCATGATCGAGAGATTGTGGTGCTGGTTCCGAGAAACGTTCAAAAATCTGAAAATTTGTAAATTTTAGCGCCCGATTAGTTTCTTACCTCAACGACCTCTACTTCACCACTAAACCACAGCCCAACAGCTTCCCGAACCCGTTGATACTTGTGTTTTAATTCGCTATAGAATAAATAGGAGTAGAAGATCAACCTAAAAGTGATTTATCTACCTTTATTTTTTGAATCTCAAGACTCACGGATAGAAAAACTGCATAACAAGTGAAGGCGGGAAATCGTGCCACACTTTTGTAAAGCTGAACATGAATGATGTAATTACCTAAATAAATCACTTTTACACAGTTTATTCGGTTCTTACCATTGTCATCATTGGTGTTTTGATAAATGCATATTCAATAACGGTCAGCACCGATTGGATAAATTGATTTCGATTGTTAGAAAGCTTTGCAACCACTTCGGTGATCTAAATTTCGATTTAAAATAGTCTCGTTTAATCTACTGTTTTCCAAAAACAATTCGTCACCCGCAGCCCAAGTAGCAGACCGACACAAGAAAGAAAATACGGATTAATTTGGTGGAATTTCTAAATATTCGAAACCTTTCTTTAATTATGGTTTACTATGCTATAATGCCAATAAGATTTCGGCAACCACCATAGTGATTTATATAGATTTAAATATTGTAGAAATAAGGCCAGGACGGAGTATAGAAATAGTGTGCATTCGAAGAAGAGTTCGCCTGAATCTCGTTGAAAAGAAATGAGGATCTTTGGATTACCTGGCGTATTATTTTGCTCCGGCATAAATGGGTGAACAGATACGGTCAATCCAGAAGTTTCAAGTGGAGCACCACTAAATTTTGTCTTGATCTAATTATATAAACACTTACAAAACGTTGACATGCACTGGTGGCCCATCATCTGTTCGCTGACCTCCAAAAACTGAGGCCCGATTTTTCCCTCGACCCATGGGTTTTAGCCGTATTAATTTGAATAATTACAGGTTCGGAATATATAGTTTGAGCCTCGCAAGGAGTCGTGTGAGCTGGAGCCGAACCTGTTTCTCCCCGACAGACTACAGGTTTTTATGACCACTCCATCTAGAGAGGCCTCCACGCCACACCTATCGACCTGACCCTTGGGAATTCTCTGTGATAATGCTATTGCTATAGCCAAACAAGGGCTACTCACCGCAAAAACCCCATGAAAGAGTTTGAACAACATATTGTTGATGTTAGTAAACAACTTGGATGGTAAGTTTTGAAGCATACTTCGCTAAAAGCCGATTTAGTTCCTTTGCGGATGACGAATTAGTGCTGGAACAATGGACAACCGAAAATAGATTTGAATTTCTGTATCGGTGTCTGTGGAAGATTGATCCAGAATTTCAGTAAGTCAAAATAAGCCTTACCTTATACCTAAAAAACTTTCCAGAGGCACACTATCGTCTTGGAAATTCCCGGAAAACATTGCTGGCAGATTCACAAAAGCTACTAATTTGGCAAATGATATTAAGGTTGTGCTTCAATATGCGAATGAACATTGAAATTATTTTAGGAGGCCGGGGTTCGGCGTGAATTCGGCCATCAAACTTTATTATATGGTGGACTGACCGACGTGGTTCCGCTTTTCTTGGACTTAATTGAAAGAATTCCGAAAAATGAAGCTTTTTTGGATGTGATAACTAGTAAGTAAGACCCCGCGCTTCGCAAACAGTATTCCAGGTTATCGGGATCAAAAGCTTGCTCAAGCCTGTGCAAATATCCGCCCAAGTTGGGTCCCAGAATTTTGCCGAAGGCTGATGATGAGCTTTGATGGGCGATATTGGTATCCAAAGGAGGTCAGTTTTTGTGATTTCAGGTTCAGCCGGGTTACGCTTGTTTCTAGGGATTCCCAGAATATGTCAGTCCGTTCCAAGCTGTCGATTATTGGAAAGCTATTGAATCGGGTGCTGATAGTCGAGAATGGGTTGCTGCTTTAATCAGGTTTTTACATTAATACCCTGCATTATAATTCTTCGATTTTAGGGTCGGAGGCCTAGATGGTCATTCCGGAAAATTGGTAAATCTACAAGCAACAACTTCTAGCGGGCCTCCGATTGCCGCTAAGCCAAAGTAATACCTTCTCTGAATATGATAATCTGGCCTAGATTAAAACCTACACTCCCTCCGAAACCAAAAATTGACACTCACGGAGCCGAAGCCGAAGCAAGACTGACGCAGAAGAAAAAGCAACTAGAACAACTAAGATTGGAGCTTGATGATATCAAAATGAACATTGTCCAGGTGTAGAGAAAACGTTTACATTTTTATCCGACATAGGGCAAATGTGAATCCATGCTAATCGAGGACAAAATGGAACCGTTAAAAGCAGCGATGGCCGAGCAGGACGAACGATGGGCAACGCTATTGGAGAATCCAGTTGACGGACAAGCAAAATTACAGGTGAGCAAAATTTATTCAAAAATGATTGGCTTTAGAAAGCACTCGACGACAGTGAGGCTCGCTCCCAGAAGCTTGAAAACAAATGGAAAATTACTAGAGACGAAAAATTAGCGGTACTTGAAGAACTGAAACAACGGAGCGAGAATTCGGTAAGATCGACTCGGAAAAATATCCAAAACCTCATAATTTAGGCAGAAATCGAAAGATTATGTGCAAAAACCAAGGAAGCAATTACAAAACGCGAACAGCTTCTGGAAGATGCGGATGTGCGTCAAGCGTATTTGATTCGATTGGTAAGACTACCTAGCCCGAAAATATGCAACGGTTATAGCAAAAACGCTTGGAAAAGCTGGAAAGTGACGATTGTGATCGGATGGTATTTACAAGGCGAATCACAGAAATTGTCAACAATATAAGAAAACAGCAAGAAGATATAGAAAAGGTTAGCTAGCACAAACGATGAAAAATCGAAGCTTCAGGTGAAAAAAGACATCACCGGCTTGCATAAGGAAATTCGATGGTTGCAATTGACGATTAATCGATCCTTTGATTTGATCGAGGAGCCGTTATTCCAGGTACGGACGAAAAATACCCTATACAAAGTGATTTAGGAAACGCCAAACTCGATGAAAGGGGAGCGAATATATAAAAACTTCAATAAGATTCACAAGACTTGCAATAAGGCAATGGAGTGTTTACGAAAACAGAGCAAGATTGCCCGTATTATTGAACATCTTACGGATAGGGTGGGTTGTTATTTCATTGTAAAATTTTATAGAACAAACATTTTTGCGGCTTTTGAAATAGCCTATTTAATCAGCTTGACCTTCCCCATTTTCAGGTAGAAATCGGGCGTCAAAGTACGGTGGACTCTCAATTGGAACAGGTTCTCGCCGATCTCGAACAGGTGGAAAAAGAGAGAGAACAGCTCTCAGCGTTTGCTGGTAGCCAGGGGTCAACTGGCCAATGATCGAAGAAATAGTTTTGAATTGATACATAGAAATGGGGAGGTGTGATTGGGTTACCTAGAAAATTATCCAGAATCGGGGGAGTACACCTGAATACAAGCGGTAATGGAATTGATACGAAGTTTCAGGAGGCGGTTTCAGTGATAAATACGGCCCTGGAATCGATGTTTTGGGAGTTGGAAATGGGTTTAAATAAGGAACAAACCGCAAAATAAATTAGGAATGCAAGGGGTATGATACAAAGAGAATTGTGTTGGGAGTCAGGTTTATACCATATGGTTTGAGGAGATGATATGCGTGGTGAACATGTATTTGTCAGCACAAATGGCCGCAAAGGTTGCAGCGCCACGGGTCGTGCTCCGTGTGCAATCCTTTGTGGAGTAGTTGTAGGGTGCGATCGTAGAACACGATACCGCAGTGGTTGCATTGCTAAAAGTCCGGCCATTTTAATTAAGTCCAAATGAACTCGAAGGTATCTAATCGTAAGAAGTAACTTTGCGTACCAAGTCCTTAGTACTTGCATCATCAGAAGATCCTTCCCCAGATGAAGCTCCACTGTCCACCGATGGAGAATGAGAGTGATGGGCAGGGGGCGATGGCAACGACGATAGCCCATTCCCATTCAGCTCACCGGCCCACATTCGTAGAACTGTCTCTTTCGATTCCTAAAAAAGATGTTATTGATTACAAATATTTAAGGACCCCAGAACCAAAATAAATCAATAAAATCCTACCGATATCATAGCGGCTTGTTGGGCTGCTGCCGTATTTGACAACGCCATCAGCAGATCTTCATTTGATAGAGAATAAGGCCTCTCATATTCCACCTTCACGGGTGGGAGCTCGGTCTTGATGGGAGCTAGTGGAGCTCCAAAGCCCTTTTGGACTAGATTCTGGATGTGACTCTGGAGGGCAGCTGCCATCGCAGCGGTTGAAGGTAGCATCGGAATTGGCTGGATCTACAAATTCAGGTTCTTCATTTGTAATTTTAGATTTTTCTAAGGTCTTATTGGCGCTACTTTTTATTGCCATTCCCACAAAACCCACAATATTTGCGGTGGGCAAGACAGTCTGCGGCGTTACAGAGGCACAGACCGAGTTAGCGGTTTGTGATCTCTTCTTCCTGGGCTCACGTTTGCCCTCTCGCAAAATGGCAGACGCCTGAAAAACAATCGTAGTACTACGGGAAGAACACCTGGACGTCTGGGTTTTTATTGGCACTACATACCACCTTATTAATAAGGATCTTATTGTTCTCGCTTTGCAGACTACGGTAGTCGCAATTCAAGCAATTAGCTAAAACCCGGAAATTGTCGCTATCTTGATTACTAGAAGGGTCTTTGAATCCAAATCCTATTTCCTGGTAAAGCGAGCACGCCGACTCACCTCGCTGTCATCATGTTTTGTCTGGTAATGCAAAAGCAGACGCCGGGAATTTGAGAAGAGCAGCGTGCACCTAAAGGATCTTTTCAAACTACGTTGAAATACGAACAGCTTGCAGCTGGCCGGAGCTGAGGTGGAGATGATGTGTGTTTCATCAAGATGGGCACGGAGGGTTGAATGTTGGGTGAAAACCGCCGGGCAGCCAGCAACTGGACAGTCGAAATCGGCTCCGGTTTTGATATGAGTCATCGAATGCTCTTGCATCTAAAATGGTAATTGCGGGGGTTTTTTAGGGTGTTACAGTACCTGATCTTTTCGGAAGAATCGCTTCTTACAGTAACGGCACTCGTAGGGTTTTACACCGGAGTGTCGCATCCGGTGGCGATGCATGTTGGCTTTTTGGCTGAACTGCATTTGGCAGACATCACACTGGTACATTTGGCCCTGATGACGTTCGTGGGCTTCCTATAACGTAAAATGATAAAATTATGGGATTTTTGGTGAAAGAGTCGTACCCCTCCTAGAGGCCCTGAAACCACCAGAATCGAAAACAAATTTTCAGGTGTCTTCTTGGACACGTAAAACCACTCGTAGCCCAAGAACAAAACATAGTTTCCTTAAAACATTCCTTAAAAATCCTCAAATCAAAGGCATCAAAACGAGCTAATTCAAGAGGTAGAGTTTTACTCAACACCTGCCGAGACCTGGACAGGCTCAGCCCCCCCCCCCCCGTGGCCAGTGTTTGTGTTTTCTCCCCGATTTTTCCTCGATTTCTCGCGCAAAAAGGCGGAAGCGCTCACTCGACGCCTACAATTGGCTGGGTGGAGGGGTCAGGAGGGTCAACAGTTCGACCCGGACGGGTGGGCCCTGGGCCGGGCACCCCCAGGCACCGAGTCCACGTTTCCTTTCACGTGTGGCTCGACTCCGGAGATCGTCTTGAGGATCCCCTCAGGACTCGCAACAACTCTTTCCTGGGCTAAGTTAGCCGCAGTGTCAATAGGTGTAGGTGGTATTTAGGTATGACTTGTTATGGTTCTATTCCCGCCTGGAGCGACACTTAGTCGTTTCTAGAGGATATTGACGTTTTCCACGGCTTTGTTGAGAATTCATTAAAAAGTTGCTAAATTCCCCGCAATATCTAAAATATCCAGAATTTCCGCTAGCCTAAGACACGTTAATATATCCATGCTTTGAATACGTTTACCATAAAATTTACTTTTCAAGAAAGGCCGTACACAAGTGGTAGATTTGGAGTAAAACAACGTGCTCAAAATTCTTTTCTTCGTCGAACTAGCTAGGTCACATGCCAAACTTTTAAGTTATTTTTCAACTACCACCTAAGCCTGAAATTTCCTTACAAGGAGTGTACTTTTAGTGTCATCGGCAAAACCTTTCGCGACATAGCTCATTCGATAGGTTCGATAATTCAATCTTGAACGAGCTATCGATGTTCATTTTTGCAAAATGGCTATCTCTGATTTTATAAAATAAAAACCTAGTAGATTCTCTTACCATGAGTGCCCTTCGAGCGAAAAGAGTCGCTTTTGAGTCCCGTTTTAAGTTTTATAAAATCAGAGACAGCCATTCCGCAAAAATCTACATCAGGAGCTTATTCAGAATTGAATCCTATATCGGATGAGCTATGTTGCGAAAGGTTTTGCCGATGATACTAAAAATACACTCCTTGTTAGACATGCCTACCCTTTAATCCTACGGTAATGCCAGGTAACTGAGAAACATCATCTTAGGCATGTTGATAATACCTACCAAATGACTCTTCATATGCTGCGACATGAATGTTGTGAAGTTGCAGTGTGGACAAACATGTGTCCGCTTCTCTGCCTTCACATTATTGGCTGTGGCGATGATCAGTGGTGGCGAGCGCTCTCCCGACAATGAAGAAATCGAGTCCCTCGGGGACGAATTCGGAGAATCAACGTTCTCTTCCGTCCAGTCATTGCTCTAAATTCAAAATAGTGTAAAAGTCGTCTAACCTTACTAGACACGGTAATCCATTATCCCCTGGGGACATCCTATGGGGGGGGGGGTGAGGATTTGTGTTTTTGGTGGGCAAATGAGACCTTGAATTTGGGTGGAAATCCGTTGCCGCGATCGGCCGTCTTTCTATTTTTATCGGCGACCAGGATCTTCAGTAACTAAGAGTGGGGAGCGCTTCTCACTGTCAAGGCCAGGCTGGACTCGATCCACAACTTTAACGAAGTAGACGTGAGGAACGGCTGGGGTCGAGGGTTGGGGAGGGGGGAGGCGAGACCGCAGGGGAGAAGCGGCAAATGTGAGCTTTTTGTCGGGAGTCATACGAAACGAGGAGGGGTACTGTAATGCGCGGAGTGGAAGGAAAAGGAAATCACATAAAAAAATTGAGGAGAGATCGGCATAAGAAAACTCCTTAGATATCCAAAAAACTTAAGCTGTAACCTACCTGCTCACTGTTACTATCAGAGCGTAGAATCTGCTGCTTCTCATGCTGATCTACATGCTCGGCAAAGATCTCCATATCTTTCGAGGTAAAGCCACACTCTGTGCAGCAAGCCGACTGCTTCTCCATGCCTGACGTGGTGTGGAGTGATTGTCGAGCCCACCTAGAATCAAACATCTCTACGAGCCCTTCCTGATACTGCCACCGGGAGTAATTCGCAATCGGCAGGTGCTCGAAATGCCACTAGATTTGTGGCGAGCCACCCAGGGCCAGCGGAGCAAGAAATAAAGCAAAAGCAGCGCCAAATCAAAAAAGCTGTAGGTTGTCTGAGAGATTGAAAATTGGAGCGAGATCCGATTTGGGATCCAACGAGTAATGCAGCCATAGAGGCGCACAGCCGAGGTTATAATATATGACAGTAATCAGATGGGTGGGTGATCAGAGGGCAAGGGGTCATTTGGGGGTAAAAGTTTGCCGACCTAGACAAACTTCTGGGCATAGAGGGTCCGTGTAGGGCCAGGAGGGTATGCATATTGTGCGGGAGAGGGGCCTAAAGAGGTATTATTTGCTGATGGGCCAAGGTTTGGGAGGCCGGTTCCTAGCATCCTTTAATCCGATCCGAGCTAGAAACATCGGGTAAGGGGTGTTTATTGAGAATTACATAGGACGTTTAGGTCTTGCTAACTTGTACCATAAGTATTTGGCTGGAAAGACCAGTTTCAGAATCTGAGTTTGGTAAAGTTCCCAGCCCCTTTAAACCGAGGCCTGTTATATCCTTAGATTACGCTCGTCAACTTCTGCTATAATCAGAAATTAACCCAAATAGTCCATTAAAACCGGCCTAAGACAATGTGCAAGTCTGGCTCATTGACCTTGACATTGAGGGAGTCGAAGTTGCTTTGGCGGGGCCCACCGGAAACCCCCGCCAAATCCCCACCTCGAATCCACCACCCAAAATCAGTGACCATCAAAAAGACCCACCCCAAGTATAGCCAAATCGTGGAACACGTAAGAAACCGTCAATTTCCAGGAGACTACCCCGACCAAATTAGCATGATCCCCCGGCCGGGCCGGGACAACGGACTCGAATCCTGTAATCACTCTGTAATTGCCAGGGCAAAAGGTTCCGGGCCACCCGGATGGGACCCCCATTAGAGTACATCAGCAGGCTGTACGAATCTCGTTTATGTCGAAGTGCGAACATAATGTAAAAATGATCACGAAATTGGTATCAGAACACTCATTCGGCTTTTTGTTTTCTTTGAAAAGCGCTAGAAGGGCATTGACGTCGAGGGAGATTTTTAGAAAAAGGGAAATGCGGTCTCTAGGGATGGCGGGTTTAGAACAAAATCAAAATTTGATTAGGTTATGAGGTAGGAGGGATGTGGGTGATTGAGCATTTTGTGCACAAATAGGATCGTCTGGAACGGAGAGGAAAAAAAATTGGGTACTGTAGGACGAGGTAAACCAAAGATCTAATGTGCTAAAATATGATCTGTTATAGCAGCAGCAAATACTAAATACTAAATCATGTGATTATAACCAGGTAGATTGGATAATACTAAGTGCAGACAGTACGAAGGCTTAAAGTCAGAAACTAAGAATGAAATAACAGAACCATCCAATTGCCAGAGGGGCGTGTTCGAGATCCCAGACTCCTGACCCGAGAACGGATCCGTTTCCGAGAGCGAAATCGGTTCGAAATCGAATGGGGCTGCCATAAGGGCGGGTGAGAGCAGTGGATACGCAGCAGGAGCTGTGTAGGTGGCATTTGTTTTCTTCTGGGTGGCGCCTCGAAAGGGAAGACGAGGTTGAAGGAAAGGGGGAGCGAAGCCACGGGGGAGCTACGGATATGGCTGGAATAGCCGACGGGGCAGCCAGGTTCAGCCCCGCTAATCCACGCTCCGCCACGCTGTGAAACCTGCCATGGGAAGCGCTTGAAAGTGAAATTGATGCCATCCGCACCACCCGGATGAGGAGGAGGAGCAGGCGACACCATGACTGCCACCTTATCCCTGCACTTGCTAGGGTCTTGAGGGGACACGTATTTGGTGTCGGGATTTGGTCGGGTTGAGGATGGCGCGAGGGTTATGGTAATCAAAAAGGATAGGCTCTGGGTCAATAGAGTTAGCTTTGAGCGCGTAAAACGCTCTTTGTGTTTTTGAAATCTAACCTAGGTTACTTGTACCCAAGTAAGAAGTAAGAAAAATTTTGCTGATCTTTTTATACTGATTAGAAGTCGACCCTGATCCACGTTCAGCTTTTGATGCCTACTATGACCAAATTTTTTCTTTCCATTATTTTCCGCAGTCCATGCGGCGGGTCCCCGGAAACTGCACCTGCTACTCCAGATCGTATGATTATCCCCGTTTTGGCGCGCGCAGGTGAGAAGCTCGGCATTTCGAGCTGGATACGAATCGCTGATTGCTATAGTATTCAGCAGAACGGATGGCGGGTAAAAAACCGAAAAGATCGGATAGCGTAAGGATTGTTAGCAAAGGAACGGGAAGGAGAGTTTACATTGAGATAAGCAGATAAAAATATATCAGGAGCCAAGAGAAAACACGGAAGAGGTCGGGGCTGGTATTGTAAACTACAAAAAAAAATAGAAATAATTAAGTCCGGGTGTAGGGGTTGTAGGAAAAATTGTATCTGTACTACTGTACGAGACCAATACCAAAATTCAGGAGTGTGCACTGGGGGAGATTCGAGGGATGGAAGCTTTTGGCCAAAAGTGGGCTGGGCAGTTAGCGAGGGATTACCAGCCACCGGGTGGAGTGAGCCCGAGGTCCATAAACGTGGGCGCGCAGGCCTGGTGGGTGTAGTAGAGACCGGAGGGAGAAGGGCTGGCTGGCAATATGCACAAAGCCGTGCCGATCCGTCCCCTGTGGATTACAGGAGACCGCCCGGATTACGGTTTGGAGGGGCGGAGGATTTGCTTCATTCCAAACCTCGCCCGCTGGTAGCAGCCCCAGCCCCGAATCATAGTCCACCTCTCCGGGCAAAACCCTGCGGCCCCGCATCGGGGCTGATTGGCAGGATCGTGCGGATGTTTTGAGCACCGGATTACCCGGGACCGGGGTACGGCCAGGTTTTGAACGAGACAGTGAATGTGAAAAAGTTGCTACAAGGAGGGATGTAGTTTGAGAAAAGACGGTATGGTTAACTTTGTTCAAGTTTGTCAAAAGGGTTCATTGCATATTTTTAGGATAAGCGGTATGGCGAGTAAAATACCTTGCGAAAGGTTTCAGATTGGAAGTAAGTACGAGCCAAAGAGTCACTTTGAAGTATGACTGGAAAGCCAATGCAGACTAACTACAGAAATTGTTGCAATAGCATAGTCTTCAAACCAGCATGCCACCAAATAGCGAAAAGCTTCCGGGGGCAAAGGTGAAAGCCGCCCTTGCTCCTCACCACGACGGACAATGGCTCTCATCGTGGGACGTCCCGGGAGGGCAGGCGCGAACTGTCCATAATGGGGACTCGGGAAAAACGAAGCCCTCAGGGTGGGTGGAATGCCGCGAAGGACGGTCTCCACTCGAATCCCGTCAACCGGTTCGCTTCCCCCAACGAAGCTCGAGAGTCTGCGGACCCGGGCGGAACACCGGTGACCTTCAGGGTGAAACTCCGAAACGCCGTCCCGAGCCTCGACGTCGGACTGAAAGGCGCGGAGGCGCAGCTCCGAGACTCCCCTCCCTCGCTACTCTTGCTAGACGACGGCTACCAGCCACCTTCTGAGGATTTGATGACTAGTGTTTGTTGGAAGGGAAAGCGGGGGGTTGGTGTCGGGCGGTTCATCCGAGAATGCTTGGATCAAGGCGAGTCACGCAGCGAAACGGCGCAACATCCGCTTGCCAGACGACATTTGCAATCAGCTAGTGAAAGCTGACGATCTCACCGAAAAGTTTTGGAGGCTAAAACTGGGTTTTCTGGGCAGAAATTTTTTAGGTGGGTTCCCGGTTGTTAATAGCCTATCTCAATTTGGAAGGTGTTGAGTAATTCTTTTTCCAAGCATAACATTTTTTTATTGGTTGTACGTCAAAACAGTAAGAAACATGGCATTAATAGCATTGTTCATGAAGGGAATGATCGGTTTTCATCAGCAAAACAAGGAAGCTCGTATCTTCACCGATTAGCGAATTCTAAATTTCATCAAATTTCGGGTATGATTTGAACTTGACGTCACTACCTCAGATCACCACCATTCTTCAGAGAAAATCATTTTCTGACCATTCGACAACTCGTGGGTTTTATCGGTCCTATCTACCCTTTCACAATGAAAAACATTTTCCCAATTTCAGCGGCTTCAGCAACCCAATTTCGCAACCAATTTTAGAAGAACATCACTTTTCTGTGAAAGCTGTTCTTTGCCCACCGTTATTCTTTCAACGCTTGACTCTGTTTTTGCGCGGAACTATTTGAGAGGGGGAGCCTCAACCCCCCCCCCCCTGGGGCATTGTATGGCGGTGGTGACCTTGGTTGAACTCGAAGTGGCTGAGGACCGCCGGGACTGAAAGTGGCTGTGTGCCACCGATGGGGCTGAGGCTGATCCGAGCCCAGAACAATGCTCCCGCCCCGCTCCTATCAACACCTCATTCACTCGACACGTTGTCATGATGTATATGAAATGGAAATGTGTGGTGAAATCGGGAATACCGGAAACGGCAGCCACTAACACTAGATTGATTGGTTGATGCCTTCAGCCCTAACAAATCCCGGGTTTCCATTTATTAACAATCCTTCCGCGATCAAATCCAACGATTCTCAATGTCATCACCCATTATTAAGCTTATTGAGGATTCAACGCCCACATTTGTTATGACGACGCGATGCCCCCGCGTCCTGGATGCAGACAAAATCCGACGATATGTGGCGGCATCCCCTATAAAAGGCATGGAATCGACGAATGAACCACAAGCCATCCAGCTCTCCTGAATTGACGAGGTATCTTTTCTACCGTCTTGCCTGATTATTTATTGCCGTTTAGATGCTGCTCATCGTGGCAGCTTTCTGTGTTCTGGGCGTTTCAGCCCAGTACGGTGGCCAGGGATACCCCCAGCAAAGCGCTCCGGTTCCATCGTATGGAAAACCTTACCCGCGTCCCTTCCCTCCACCATTCTACGGCTCCTCTTCCAGCTCCAGTGACAGCGACGAGTGTAGGTTTCAAAACTTCTTAAAACATGTGGGACACATTTGGAACTAATTAAATTTTTTTATTTAGACGGTTGCCGCCGGTGCCGCCAAAAGGACCTCGAGGGAAAATGCCCCGATGAGTTGGCGATGAATGGAACCAGCTGCGCCAAGCCCAGCTTTGACTACGCGTAAGAGCTCAAGCCATTCGAAACTGTTTTTGCTTAGCCGTGAGAAGGGATGCGCCTTCGCCGTGATCTCATGCCGACGCAAGCAGGGATTCCTCGTCGGCATTGTTGCTAAGAACGCCAAGAACTTGAAGGCCCTCGAAAATGTAAGTTTATGAGGTTCAGGCCGCCCATAATGTCCTAATTCATATTTTCAGCCGGTCACAATCGGACTCGGCGACGTTCACCTGACAGCTAGCTGCCACGATAACAAGTAACATAGATCCGGACGTGCTTGCTATTTTCATGTTTAGGGAGTGGTACGTGTCGAGGAAGCAGCATGGCAAAAGGCACCATAAGAGCAGCCGTCGTAGCGACCGCAGTGACCGCAGCGGACGTCGGGATCGCAACCGTCGTCATAAGCGATCCGGAGAAGGCGCAGCCGGTTTCGGCCGTGTGACGACCACCAGGAAGGCGACTACCACCAGGAAGGCGACCACCACCAGGGCGGCGACGACCACCAGGAAGGCGACCACCACCAGAAAGGCGACCACCACCAGGAAGCCGACCACCACCAGGAAGCCGACGACCCACAATGGCTCTGGCCCCACACAGAAGCCGACCAGTCACCCTCAACCCCATCCAACGAAGAAGCCGCATGGACATAACCACATCAGCTGGCCTGTAAGTCTTCTATTCCAGAATATTTTTTAATCAATTAGACTTCGCGGCTCCCGCTTTCGCAATTTGCAAAACACACGTCTTTTCAGAAAAACAAGAAGCTGACCGACCTCGTCTGCGTCTACATCCCGGAGTAAGTGTTTCGACAGATATATCAAAGTTTGATTTTAGGCCTGTGGACAGCCCTTCTTCCGAAGATGAATCCGCGGATGAGGGAGCCCCGCAATAACTTCTGTGATAAACATCAATAATGAGCGGCAGTTTTATTCAATCACACAATAAAATGTTTCGAATTTGAACAATAACGGCTATATCACTATATCAGGTGCCTAAGAAAAATTATTACGTAGCTTGAAGATATCTTCTTTTAACTTCAAGGCGAGCTCATGAGTTTGTCGCAAGGCCAGGTCCCTGTGGATGCAGCCATCAAAAAGAACCTTGAGGAGGAAAGCAGGCTCTTGCTTCTTTGCCTTTATCCTTCCGAAAAAGTTTGGTCGGGAGGATGTTTCGGATCCATCACAGAAGGCAGCCTACCCAAAACGTAATCGTTGCAAATTCTGCCAAACCTGAACTCCATAATAATTTTGTCCCGCAGTCTCAAAAATTGCTCCCATGATGGCAGGGCCCTCCGGGAAAACGTCAAAGTTGCCTCGCAGATTTTCTAGGGAATGTAAAAATATGGGGAAGATTGACTTACCAGGGAGATAGGGCAGCGTGATGCCCGACTTCAGATCAACCATCTCAAAAGCAAGCATATTCAAACGCCACGTTGTCGGCTTCAGATAGTCCTTCATCTCTTGCCATCGGTCTTCTGAGTTCAGCTTTAATTTGTGGATGGCCATCAGATGTGTTCTCTGCAAAGCAGATCCCTATAATTCTAGGGGTCAAGAGGAAGGGACGACTTACCGTTAGGCTTCGGGCAACGACGGCGTGAGCGGTTGGTAGGCGATCGGACATTGCATCTGCTTGGGCGCTGCTACATAACTCTTGGACTAAGCTCAGGATTTGACGTCGTAGATAACGGATCATGGTTTCCAGTTTTGCAGGCAGCAACTGAAAGAAGAAATATCGATTGATATTTTAGGCGGGAAAGTATGCGCCGCCGAATTCGCGGGCGGCGTAGATGCAATAATGAGCAAATGATCTCAGATTACGCGCAATACCAAATTTCCCTCTAAAACTACCTACCTTATCTTTTCCACAAAAAGTGTTTAACGATGATCCCATCGACAGCATTGAAAACGCCGATCTCATCGACAACAAGCTGAGACTCCTATTCCTCGCCTCGCTGACTGTACTCTGTTGCGATTCAGGATTCAGATTCTGGATTTCGTTGACTATTCGGTCCCAAACGTTCTAAAAACATATTTAACTTTTTTTTTAGATCAAACCTCAATAAATGCGGCGGTTTTAGGAGGGTTCCTCAAAAATGCGGTCGGTGTCCGGCAGTGGGATCGAGCTGTTGTCGCTAGCAAGCCAGAGCACAGTTTTTTGAGCATTGTAGTTATCTAGAAGGCGGTTTCACATCTTACTCGCCTTTATGGCTTACTTGTACTGTATTCGAGTTCTCATAAATAAGCTCGTCGAGCAGCGTCAGCACTTCCGCCCCCATCCTGATAAGACCACAGCCGGAAGCTGAAATCCATTTTGTCATCACCAAACGAAAGCATACCAGCGCAGACAAAAACGATCTCCACTTCCTCAAGCACCTTGAACCGCATTATGTCGGCATAAAACGGTGTATCCGATTGCTTTGAGCGTAGCCATAACTGTAAAAGATTTATGTTTTGAACGCGGGTGGTTCTTTGGTTCTGCCAGCCTTTTTTTTGGTTTTACGATTGCGAGACGGCTCTCGTTATCAAGGAAGGAATTTTCAGGAAGCCGGAGTGGATTGTGGTGGATGTTTGGGTCACGATATTTTACCTGATTGACCTGCGTATTGGCAGTTAGTGGATGGAGGTTAAGATGACGCTTGAGAGCCTGGATATCTTCTGGATGTAGATGTTTCCAAATCTTTTTCTCATCACTCGTGGAATTGACGGAGCATAGGAAATGACCACGTGCGACGAGGAGGCAGCTGAATGGAAGACCATCGCTAAATGGGTGTGTCAAGCAGAAGCCGCGGAAGAGTTCAAGTTAGCGAAAGCAATCGAAAGTCTATGTATATTTAGGGCATAGTGGCGTAGCAAAGGTGATGTGCGCACGTACCGATTTGTTCCGAGGGCGTCGCTCACGCGTTCTGTTAACGTTTTGAGGAGTGGGATCATGCGACGAGTTTCGGGTGCGAAATAGGAAGCTGCGCGGTACCCATGTGGTTCTGTAACAGAGTATTTTGATTATTTTTATAGCCGGAAATTTTTGGTATCTATAAAATCCACTTCCCAGGCCGATATCAGATATTGTTCACTTCTTTTTTTTTACCATTACGGCAGTTATTTAGTTTTTCTTCTGATCTCCGGTAATCCACGTCTACCCATTTTAATAACAACAATATTAGACCTTTCTGGAGCGGTATCCGGCCAGTCAGAGAATGTAGGGTGGCGGTAAGCTGGGAGATCGCCTGGTCATAAACCGACAAATCCGCGTCAAATGATTCCAGCAGTGGACCAAAGTGCAGCTGTAAGGCTTCTGATGATAATTTCAACCAGTCACGAGCCACGTTCTCATCTCTAGAATTTGTATTTGAATGTATCGTCGTTCGAAAATCCCGAAATCTCGCGCGAGAAACAAAAACCCACTCCTCTGTGATTATCAGCAATAAAAAGCCGCAACTCAGTGTCTCAAACAAGATTGTGGCCGAGCCGGACTGCATCGATCGGTAGGGGTCTCGCATCGATTCGGCCGTTCGGAAAACCGAGACGATTGGCAGGAAATGGTGTGTGATTTCGCTTAATTGGTTTTGTTAGGAGTTTTTTTGGTGAGTTACCTAAGGACACTTGGGTCGTGGTATTGTCGTTTTGGCCATTGGCTGCTTTCACTGGTTGACGGGGATGGGAGCTCTTCAAACGATGAATCGGTGTATACACCAGAAGATGTCGAGGCCGAGTCATTTAGGCAAAAATCCTAAAGGAAGAGATTTTTTGGAGTTGGAAACCGGCATCAGCCGGTAGAGAGCCATGTAACTACAGTTTAGAGTTAGTGAAAAGTGTAAAGTTTTGATGCATTAATGAGGGTAGCGAGAATAGAGAAATCAATAGCACAAGCCCTACCTTCTTCAAGATCGATTTCAAATGCCCTCGAAATTGAACATCGCCTTCAACGAGTGTAACTTGGTTCTTGCTATTAACAAGTAAAAGTCCGCGCATCATTCACGCAGAGTTCAGAACCACCAAAAAGGAAGTGGTAGTGTGTATGGGGGCATCGAATAATTGCCCAAAAGGGGGAGGGGGCGCATGGACCAGGTCCTCCATCGGGAGCGCACAAGGCACAAGTTGATAACGGTGGCTATCTTCTGTTTGAGCGTCGGCTGGTGGGAGCCTTGGGCTGCCGCCACCTATTTGGTCTCGGCAAGCCTCGCCAATTTGCCAATGTGATGTCGCAACGGTCACATGCCCTACGGGCACAATCCCACAGACCCCAAGTTTGCTTTAGGCACTTTGCCCCATCTGTGGCCGTGGTTTCTAGAAGATTCTTGCCGATCTTGAAAGAGCGCAGTCGACCGGGACAACAACGGGCTTATCAGCTTCTCTAGTTTGGGGTTTCGGGGAACAACGGAGAGCTGAGGTTGTATACGGAAGCGCCTGGAAATGTTTTTAACCATTGTGTCGCCTGGAATGCGGAACACCCTAGTCCAGTAAAAAGTCCGGTCTAATATTTACCAAGCTCCAAGTCAAGGCGCAAATTTAGGTCCAAACCACCCCGTTGTACTTTCAAGTTGTTAGTGCGTAGCCAAGATCTTTATCATAAGCAGTTCTCGAACATATTAGCCCGTACTACCAAGTTGTTGTTCGCGCTTTCAAATCCATTCATCCAAACGCAAGCCAAGAAAAAAAAAACAGGCTCAAAAACTATGTTTACCTCGCCTTTTCTTTACTTTTGGTCCACCATTTCACTTCCGCCCACAACACTATCAATTAAACCATCGGTTCGGTATCTTTTCATGTCAGAAACAACGGCTTCAAGAGTCCAACGGGCACCCCGGAATTCGAAACCTCGTGAACGTTTCTCTGTCTGATAAGGACATCGGGAGCCGATTTCAAAGTTCGTGCTTTTTGATCGGCAGGTAATTTCGCTGGCTCCTATCAATCGAAGCACAGTGGTAATAAAAAGTCGAAATGTATGGTTTTGGTTGAAACGCAGTAACCAACCACCCTGGATTTGTCTATGTTCAATGGTCAAGCGAATGCTATTGCACAACTTTCGTTAATGCTAGGCACTAAATATCGCTTAGTAAAGCCGAGACGGAAAATGTTTCCATCGTTAGCTATTGACGAGATGCCGAGATAATATTATACAAGATTCCTACCCACGCATAATACCTCTAGACCAGACTAACCACTCGCCTCGCGTATAATTTCTACTCCCAAGGATGATGTGTAATTATCATGAACGTCCAACGCACAACATCGTTTATTAGCCCGAAGAGAATTTGTCCAACTAGTCAATCAAATGAGACCAAAAACAATGTATTGGCTCTGGGATCCTCCAATCCACCGGCTTGTGGCACGCTTAACCGAAACGGATGAACTCGTTCTTGCGCTTCTCCACTGAAAAACGGCCATTAGGCAAAAAATTGGCCGTGAAATCAAAAGACAATGGAAATTGACTTACTGGCTCCATCCTCAAGAAGAACCGGGACGGAGCGTCCGAAGCTAAATTTACAGGTTGGCTATAGTATTTTCTAGTACCGGATAAACTCGTTCTTCCTCTTTCCGAAGCGGATGAACTCGTTCTTCCTCTTTCCAAAGCGGATGAACTCGTTTTTCCTCTTCTCTACTCCCTGGGGCTCCTCTTCAAGCACAATATCTGAAATTATAAATTATCACCTGGAAGCCGTTTTAGTAAATATTATCCTAGTTTAAAAAATAGAGTTCAAAATCTGTCCTCAATATAAACTAAAAAATTCTAGCCACGCAAGAAACCGTGAAATCGGAACTTTTCTGATTAAGAATTCCAAATCTAAGCTATCCCGACCGTTCGCTTTACTTATTCATGTTCTACCTTTTCCCAGCCATCCTTACCTGTCCGGGTGAGCACTTCCTGCATGGCATTTCCGAGGGCGTGCACCTCATTCTATAATCAGCGAATTATCTTTCATGATCCCGGATTGGCGTGCATTTTTCATCATTAGCCGCCTGCAGAATTAATCGAGCTACCCAGCCGAAGATGCGCCAAAAATATTCATCTCTCCCCCAACTACCCACGAACTTTTCTGCCCCCAACCCAGGGGGGAAGCCACCGGAAACATCGAGTCGTGAATATTTAATGGAAATTTTTGGGGAAGTCCAGTAAGATGAGTTTTCAGGAGTGCATTTGAAATCCTGGTTTCAAGATATGGCGAATACCGAAAGGGCACTCGGAATTTATGAAATCAAGTCCTGCCCTGAAGCCGGCGGATTCCGGTCACTTCGCCTAAATCCGTTTCGACTAAACCCGTTTCGCCTAAACCCATATCGCCTAAAACCCGTTTCGCCAAAACCCATATCGCCTACAACCCGTTGCCAAAACCCGTTTCGCCTAAATCCCATTTCGCCTAAAGCCCATATCGCCTTAAACCCGTTTCAGCTAAACCATTTCGCCTTTTTAAAACAATTTAAAATTATGTTTAGAAAATCCTAAAACACTTATAAGTATTTCGAAAAATGGTGATTTTTTTTGTTCAAAAATGCAGCAGTGCAAACGGTCAACAATTCAGGCGAAATGGGTTTAGGCGAAAAGGGTTTAGGCGAAGTGGATTTAGGCGAACTGGCCAACGCCCGTTGTCACCCTTCCCTTTTTAAGTACTTCCCGTCACTATCCCCTTAAAATTGACCAACAAACGATGTGTTGCCCCTAGGCAGCCTTCTGGCGATTTGGAATGCATGCTCAAAAGTCTAGTAGCACGGAGTGCCGTCGGGAGTGATTCTATTTTTGAGGAGAACCCTTGATACTCGGCAACCCTCAGTGTGGAGTAGAAATTCTTCGAATACCTTGATACTTGACGTATAAGTGGTGTTCCTCAAAAATCGGGAACGCTACTGAAGTTGGAAATTTGGGTAACGTCAGGGAGCAAAGTTTTCTGATTTTTGAGTTAGTGGCAGAAGCAGATATTTTGGAGGGAAGGTAACTGATGGAACTGCCATATTCCACGTATTTTGACTAGCGTTGCTGAGCTGTGCCTTGTGGGCTATTTCCTACATAACTAGCTAAGACTGGATCGGGTTCTTCTTTTTAAAGATAACTTAGTATACGCTTAATTTTTCATGTTATTCTAGTTCTGTCCATTGCCAATGAAGGCCATAAGCTATGCTAAAAAATGGTATACGCCATCTTTATATAGAATTAAACCCAGTAAACAAAACTTCCAAGTGCCACATACCTCCAAAACGCAAAGTCGTCGCTGAACTTCATCAGCCTGATCGCAGGCCAGGACGAACCCTTAAAGAAACGTATTGAAAAGCCAAACAGATTAGATAAAATCGATAGTATCGTAAAAGGGTTTTCGGCATTTCACCAAGCCACCTCAACGATAAAATTACTTATTATGGGAGCCCGTTTTCATGGAAATTAACACTGTATAATTCTGTATTAAAAATTGTCTGAAAATTTGGATACCGCTTCAGTTAATTCCAATCACATTTTGCCTGCAATTGCCTTTCAATTGCCTACAAGCCTAAGCCTAATTTCTGGATCGCTGTATTTTTGATAGTTCTATCCAATTTTGTTAAACTTGCAAACTTTGTCAATAGACCCAAACGTCATTGAGCCTCACAAAGCCGTAATGCCTACCAGCCGAAACGAGTAGGGAGAAGGTGTAGAGGTTGAGCATTGGAGCGTCGGGCCTTGCCGGGCACTGCGAGTGGTCCAACCCTGGTGTCAGCGTCCTTATATACTGGGACCCGCCCACCAATGCTTCTCCTCCCCATCCGAGAGGGCCCAATCATTCAGCCCACCCACCTCAACTCAACACACACATCTTCTACCGTAGCCTAAAAGGGGGCGGATCGGAAGGTCGAGGCTATGCGGTGGGGAAAAACTTTTTTAGGAGATTATGTTTCTCGGAAGTGCTGCAAAAGTATTGAGTTATTGATGAGAAGTTCCGGGATTAGAGGAGAAATGAAATGAGAAAAATTTGGGATCTGGTCCTTAGCGTGCAATCAGTTTGGACCGCCGGAAGAATGTTTTTTGGAGCTCTTTATAATTTTGAGAGCAAGCGAAAGGGTCTTACTAAGCATTGACCCTTTTTTATTTTCATAACCGTTATAACTTCTCTTAATTTAAAGGCACTGAACTTACCGGGTGCCAAATAGCCAACCAATGTGAACACCGGCTCAAACTAAATCGGAAATCCGCGGGAAAATCGCAATATTTCTGGTGTAAGTGACAGCTTACACGAGACGCATATGCAGTAGCATCGCCTATGTAGCCACATTTACTGGTGGGTGGCAAATATACAAAAATTTGTTTCTGGAGGAAGAGTTGTTAAGGTTTCCCAGCTTTCTGGTCTCTGAGCCACCCCTGAGGCCAGACAGCTTCTAATTCAATTATAATAACTTTATTTAATACGGTTATTGAATCCTAAAGTTTGTATCTTAAATTTTAATCGATAACAGGATGAAATACAGAAAACCTAGAATCGCGAAAAAGATGTAAGGCACAGTATAGTTGTTCCAGAGGTGGGGGATCTCTGTAAGATATATATTATAAGTATTTAGTGAGTCTAAGTGGAAGTGAGTAACCGTAGTACGTAAATAGCTTTCGTTTTTTTGTCGTTACCGATGTTGTGGTTCTCTGTCTTCCCAATACTTCCATATTTCGGGGGGCACATGGCTGGGCGGATGCTCCAAGGCCTCCCCCCAGGCTATGAGATGAGGTGTCGCCGTCACGAAATATGAAGTGTGCCCCCCTGTGCATCCATCCGCATCAGGATTGGCCATCGACACGCGACAACGAGCTTATACATGGTGATTAGGCAGCGCATCGCAGTCCATCGGCCCATTTATCAAAAAGGCTGTAAGCGGCCCCCGGACCGCCGAAATGTGCGCCTGTTTGTCTGTCTGTCCGCCCTATCATAAGCATTGCCCATTGAGAGGCACCCCATGAAGCCGCCTCATTATACTTGAGTGTGGCCACCGCTGAAAGCGGGGGATCATCACGGCATCGCGATTCTGAGAACGAATATCGTAAGCACATGAATTATTCAAATCTGGTGCGTTGTCTAGATTCGAAAATAGATGGGCGTCGCTTATTACCGTAAAACTTGTGAGGGGTCAGGAATAGGGGTTGGAAGTTTGCAGGGGAAGTGTTGATCTGCAGGGTTGCAAAAATAGCCCACTGGACGTTTATTAATCTTTTGCCCATTATTAAAGCGTAGACTGAGGGAGCTGTACGTATGCACCTATGAACATCTGCGCATCTCTCTGTCCACTTTCTTTGCATAAATTGAAGCTTTTTACAACTATTTAAATGTGTAGTTTAAGGCCTGATCGGGTCATTAATGCGCCGATCAAAATCTCCTTTTGGAACTCCACCATACGTAGCACAATAAAAGAAATTAATTTATCACTCTTCTAAATAAAAAAACGACAACTAAAGCCTTCCATCTACCACAGTATATCTATCGCGGTGAAAGTGAAATAAAGTGAAATTGTTGTTTTTGGGATCAATCGAAAATTGAGTGAATAGAATTATGCGCTAAACAACAACCTTGGAATGTTTTTTTGGGGCCGGAATTGCACGGGTATTGCTTGGCTTGCGTACGCGGGAAGACGGGGGGAAACGGGAATAAGTAATAAATATACCCTAAAATGAGCACAACTAAGTGTTTATAAGCGACTAGAAGGCAATGTGCTGTGTACAACAACGTCGTATCGGGACTTTTTTTTTGGGGAATTTCGTGTCGCAAAGTGAAACGAAGAAATAAGTTAAAATTTGGCAACAAGAATTTCTGAAATATTCTAAGCACCGCAAGCTATGGAAGGGAATGGGGGAGGGGGAAGTGCATGGAAATAACCAGGTGGAGATCCCAGGTGGAGTCAAATAAGCTAATATTGGTGGTAGTTGCGTGGAAAGGTAAGGGAGCGGATTTTCAGGGAATTATCGGCTCCGCAAGAAAATAGACGCATTGAAGAATCCATGTAAAGTTGTTGCACGCCCTGGACGCTGTTAGCGCCGACCTGGAAATTATTAGCTTTGGATTTGAATTTAATAGAAATACCTGGCGGAAACTAAAGCCAGTCTTGGCAACATGTTCGCCTGCGAAGTGTTGCAGGACTTGC
This sequence comes from Mesorhabditis sp. LJ9110, assembly GCA_038088335.1. Classification (NCBI taxonomy): domain Eukaryota; kingdom Metazoa; phylum Nematoda; class Chromadorea; order Rhabditida; family Rhabditidae; genus Mesorhabditis; species Mesorhabditis sp. LJ9110. The sequence continues at coordinate 196,662 of JBBGBA010000172.1, read as the reverse complement.
GGGCTGTAGTCGGTGTTCAGCAGCTGAGATTATGATAAATTGGTGCTCTGCAAGGTTAAAGGCTTACCTTAATATCTCCATCACTACTTCCCACAACCAAAATGTCGTTGTTCGGGTCCGAGATAATCGTCTTCACGGCCTGGTTGCTGTCAAAGAGCTTCTGGCTCGACCTCTGGCTGTGAGCCCGAATGTCCCAAACAGCAATTTCCCCGTTGCGACCTCCTGAAAGCGAGAGTTACCGGAAAATCCAAGCTCTATGACCTGAAATGATGGAGTAAGAGGCGGGTAGATAGATGGCGCAGGTGGCACCCTCCGGATGGCAGGACCAATTTTGCACACAGGCTTTTGAAGTGGGCATCAGTGTATCCCATAGGCCTGTAAGAATAAAAACAAATAGCTTCCGCAAGTTCGCACTCACATAGATTCAAATCTCCAGCTCCTGCTCCGGCCGTAAGCAGCTGTGAGGAGGATTGACCCAAGAAGCGCACATCGGCTGCCGATTTTGAGTGAGCCTTGACGTTCTGAACGGTTTAACGTTGTGAATTCGTGGATTTAAAAGCTTACAAAGAATGGCTTCTTTTGCTCTGCCGTTTGACCGGTTTGCCATAGACAAAGCATTCCATCACCATCAACAGCCGCAAATTTGCTGCCATTTGACGAGAAATGGATCTTGGCGACCTAAAGGTTTAAAAATTAAGCTTAAATAAAAAATCCTCTTACCTTTGCATGCTGTCCGGCCACTCTAGCAGTATAAACCGGCTGACCAACTCCCCATTCCCACATTCTGATCGAGCCATCGGAAGCTCCAGTTAAATCTAAACCCATATACCCTCCTTTCATAAACACTTACAAAATGGAGCCCCTGGATGCCCATCCATCCTTCTTATGCCAGATATCGTCCGTTTGAAGAGCTAAAAACCAATCGGGGAAATAACAGAACAACCAAACAAAGCTCGTACGCGGGCTACAATGCAAAGGATCGACCACTATGGTAAAGCACGACCACTACAACTATATTTTGCTTTTACCTTGCGCAAGCCCAGTCTACTGCGGTCAATTATGAACGGGGAAAGGGTCTTTAAAATCGGTAAGGTTTTCGTAAAAATTGAATACCAGGTTTGGGGCTGATCCTCGGGTATTGCCGGAATTGAAGAGTTGGTAGTCGTCGTTGTCCTTGAGAGTATCTTTGCGTATGTTCGAAAATTCGACATCGAGTTCGGTTCTAAATGAGGTAAATGCATGGCTTAGTTATTTTGTTACTACCTGCTATTTAGCCAAGAAACAGGCGCCGAAGCATCATCCAGTAATTTTGAGATATCCATCTCTTGAAGTTCTCGGCCTGTCGAAACCACCAACCAACCAGGCTTATCCTAAAATAAATTTTTAGAAATTGTTCAATTCGCTACCCGATTGACAGCAAATGCAACGATCGGTTCGTTCTCCTTATGGATGATCTTGTAGGGATGAGCCTGCTGGACCTGGAGGCTTTCCGTTTCTTGCATTGTCGCGTCGTTTCGATCTTTTTGTGAGTGCTGAAAGAACGATTGAGACTTTAACAGGTAGATACCGCATCGTCTTTCTTAAAAATATGTCGGATGAAGATGCCGACAAGGTTTTCTTGTCGGACCAAGTAAGACCAGAGACGCTTCACGGGGAGTACTCGTTGGTCCTCAGATTCGAAAGGAGTGTTGGACTCTGAAAACCACTCATAAACTCTCATTCGTTTTTGGGTTATTGAAAACCAGTGCTAATACTTGCCGGCCTCCAAAATCGACCGATATTTGGCGAGAGATGTGTCGTTCTCAGATCCCACGAGCTGAGGATCAGGCAGGATCATTTCCGGTGTAACGTCCGCCCGCATGCGAAGTTCTTGCGACAGCTCCACAGACCAGTTGCAAAGAACTTGGAGCGTTGATGCAATTCTTGGAGCGACGGAAGCTATCTCTGTCGGATCAAAACCGGATAGCACCAGGAATTGTTTCAGCCTAGCGATCATCTGCTCAACCACAGCCAATCGGATTATGGCCCAAGAATAAGAATCAGGGTCGGCGGCTGTGCAGAATCTGCAAAAAAGTTACATTCTAAAATTACTATAAATTATTTACCCTTCGTCATCTCGATCTTCATCATCGTGCGCATCTGCTTCACTGTCGGTGTCCGAGTCATAGTCAACGCCCATCTCATTTGCCGACTAAAATATTTTGTTTCATTGATAGAAAACTTTTCATACCTTTTCAGACAGCAGCTGCACGATGTTACGATTTGGTGGTACCCATTTGAGCAGAGTGTGCTCGATGATCGGGGTGACGGCCGGTCTGTTCGAGGTTCCTTGAGCATCAGCTCCAAACACCTAAAACATGATGATCTAAAAGGTTTTAAAAATTTACCTTTGCATGTAGTTTGGCTCTAAGCGTATTCGAGTCTAATGATGTTTGTTCCGCGGTAGCTGTATCTGAGGATACTGATCCAGACGATGGACGGGATGGTCCTAGTAAAATATTTCTAAAATCGTAAGGTTAGTGCATACTTGGTGGTCGAGCTGGAGGTACCGCCTTCATCCGCTTTTCGCCTCCACCACCAAAAATTGCCGCGAACTCTTTTGGGCCGATGGAGTGGCTGGAGAGGCGGTAGAGCCAGCGAGCATCATAAGATGCCATTGAGTAGGTGAATAGCGACCTAACGGAGTTTAGAAAATCATGGGCTTGAGGTTACATGATGATTGAAATGAAGCATTCTACGAGCAGAAGACGGAGGTTCGGAGCTTCGTCGTCGCGCTCGCGGCCAAGGAGTGCCACCAGGGTATCGACACCTGGCCATCTGGCTGGGGAAGTTGAGACTCGGACGTCATCGCTGACGGAAAGATGGCGGGTTCTTCGTGTCAGGATTCCGCTAAAATACAGTGGTTATTTCATGTTCAAGACAATATTATTACCTGGTCGCACCAGAATACTGCCTGAGGATGTGGGAATTAGCATAGTCGGCGTCACTGAGCGATTGGTAGAGGCATGAAGAAAGCCCAAGCGAGATCCCGTAAAGTTTTGAATACTAAACCAAAAGAGTTCTATAGAAGGCTTAAGTCTCACTTTTGAGAGCGAAGATTCTTTGAGTTGAGGGACATCGGAAAGATTTGAGATTGAGGAGAGGAGATCATGGCATTGTGTCTCGATGAATGCCAATGGTGAGGCGACGAACATTCGCTGCGGGGATACCGTCGATACGAGCAGTGGGAATGCGTTCGAATCTATATCGAGTTCCCTGGGATGAAATTCCTAGGTACCATTGATTTTGCATGGTCCATTGTCAGCTTGGATTTCCAGTAATAACAACAAAAGCTCCATCAGGGCAGAGGTCAGCCGGTGGTTTTGCGCCATTTGAAGTTGGCAGAAAGAGGTGAAAGATCTATAAACGTGTTTAACAATTAAGTTTGTTTTTACCTGAGCAGCTTCTGGTTTGACCCAAGCCATTTTCTTCGCCTGATGCCTAGCTGGAGACGATTGTTATATTCGGTACGGTCGTTCTTCAGAGCTTCATGCATTGGAAGTGGCGAATGGCTAAAAATAATGATTTTAAAGGGGTTGGGAAGGCAGCTAAGACAATCCCGTTATTGTAACTACCTGCTCGAGGAAGAATCGTACGTCTCATCAATCCCATCAATTTCAATTCCAGCTTCCGCCGTTTGATAATCGCACAGCGTCTTTAGCACCTCGACTTCTTTCTCAAGCCAAGCAAATAGCTAAAGCTTTATTGACAGTTTTGTTTTGTGATGTTATACCTGGAATCGCAACTGTCCCCCGTCGACCACAAAGCCACCCGCTAGTGTGCTCAGTTCTTCGGTCAGAATTCGAAGACTAGCGATAAATCGAAGCTGCTGGGCGATGATATCCAAAGGCCCTTCTGGGAGGACAACCACCTAAGCTCAACTCTGAATGTCGTCGATGAAATCTCTACCGGTCCATTGGTCACTTTCTCTTCGACGACTGTGGGTGTGGGTTCAGCAGCGGGCGCTACAACGGCCGTTTCTTCGTCCTCTTCGTCATCGTCATCATCGCCCCAATCCAATTCCAGTTCATCCTTCGCCACAACGTTGGCCGGCTGTGACCAATCGACGTTCGCAACCGTTTCAGCTGGCGGTTTTTCTGAAGCCCCACTGGCTGATGCACCCTATGATCACGTTTAAATGCACTGAGTCTGATATACCTCTGAATTCAAGATTGCTCGAATAGATTCATTGCCGGGCATGGAAATATGGATGTGTTTTGGAAGTCGAGAAAGGACGTCCAACGCCAACATCGGGCACCTATAACAGATTAGCTTCAATGTTCTGTTCCTTACCCATAGGCCATATGTTCAGCTGAAGTCCTAAAGAACAGTCTTCGTTCGGCTGGGGTGAGCATGAGCTCCATTTGCCGAGCAACGGCCAAGAATTTTTCGGTCGACCCGATCTGGAGAAACATCATAAAGGTTTGTTTTTAAATTAGACCTGCGATCCGGCATCAGTCAGTTTTTGTCTAACAACCAGAGGATGGAGGCGGAGATAGGTGTAGAAGTTGAAGATATTGCTGAGGGTGAATTGTTCATGTCGACCATCACTGTTGCTATCGAGACGATCAGATGATGCTTCCTCCACAAGAGTATGTGCTGCTTTTGCATAATCACGCAAAAGCCAATAGGCCATCGAGCGGATGAAAGGATCCCTAAAAATACTCAAAATTTTTCCGGAAGCGCCTACTTTGACGCGTCTCTCGACAACACCGTATCCTCATCCACATCTCCACGCGCCTCCTCAAATTCTTCCACGGTTTGCCCAAGAATTTCTCTACAAATATCTCATTTTTCCGATTTTCTACAGCAACCAACTTGCACAGTATTTCCTTAAGGTGAGCCTGCTGCTTGTCCGGATCCTGCTCATACAATCGCAACACAATCATGGCCAATTGAATGTCGTGCAGCTTGTCAATAAGCACCTAAACAATTTTTATTTTTTCTATGCGGGTTTTTTTTTACCTTCAGAGCATCAACAAGGCGTTCGGCCAAAAGGAACAGCGCGGCAGCTTGCATGAAACGCTGTTTGCTCATCAAAACAAACGCGTTTTTCTCGGCTGTCTTCCGATGGAATGGATCAGAAAAGTCGCTCATGAAGAACCCAGACATTCTCGTGTCTCGAGCATTCTATAAATGAGATCAAATGACAACCAAATCCTTACCTTGAACAGGATCGTGAGCATGTTCTTCTTCCTCATAGCCAGCCAGTAGAGAGCAGCATCCATCGGGTCTTGATTTTGCTTGTAGGCCGCCGCGGCAAGCTTTTCCACGCAAACCTGAGAACCATTTTTGGGATTGTCATTGCTAACTAACCTTCAATGAAGCCGTATTCTTCAACCACCATGCTATGCCCAACCCTTTCAGTTCTTCCCAGGTTGGATTTGATTTTTGGAGGCAGGGAATGGCGTTGAGAAGTTCAGTTTCGGTCTCGGAATGTTGGGCCCAGATGACGTGGGCTGAGGAGAGACCGCGTACCTAAATAAAGAAGAGTAGGAAGAAAGTGATATAGGGAAATACCCTCAACTGCTGCTTCTGCTTCATCGGAAGGCAAAGCAGCAAGTACTCGTGTTGCTTCATTGACATTAAGAATCTAAGGCCGCACTCGTCTACGGTATCTATGCCTCCTGCGGCCGCTGCATATCCACCAGCTTCGGCATGCTCCCCGAGCACTGACTGCACAGCCGGTTTCATCGCTAAAAATTAGGATCAATTTTAATATTTTCGACCTACAGGCATTGGCTTGGGTCAGCTTGTCGATGGCATCTGGGTTGAAATGACTCAAGGTGTCTGCGATAGCCAGTAGATGCATTTGGTCCACAGATGATAGGCCAGGAAGATGAGTATGTGTGAGTAACTCGGTCAATGCTCTGTTGTGCTTTGTCGAAAAGATGATGGCCGGTGGTGGACCGTCACGCTGTGAGCCCATTTCGGAGCCAGTTGAGGATAATCGCTCTCGGCCTTCCTAAATAATAATATTGATAAGCGCCAAACTATTTAATATTTGAATCCTTCTGTTACTGCGTGAGACCCACATGATCATCCTGGTTCAACAAGTCATCCAGGTTTTCCTCGACTTCATCGGTAAAAAGTTCTTCATGTAACCCTTCCGCCTTCTCCTTGACATCATCATTATCATCCAGGTCGTCCGCCGCCAATAAAGCGTAAAGTGGGAGGGGCGAGATATCATCGATTTCATCATAATCAGCCGCTTCGTCCATCGACAGTCCGAGCTAAAACAGTTAACACCAAAAAAGTTATATCAACCTTCGATCCGTCATTTCGGTCATTACGGCCGCTGTCATGATCGACTGTAGACATCCTCCGGATTGATGCAGCTCTTGCCAATGGTTCGTTGGTTTGGCGTTGCTAAAAGGTATTAATGAGCTTCTCGGAATATGCTTGCCTTTAAGCACTTCAGCACATGCAGCAGGATCGCTTTCACTCGTCGAGTTCTGCCCGCATTCAGCAATACAAGAAGCTGCTTTGGGTGGTACTGCGGGAGGATTGGCGATGCATTTCGAGCGAATTCGAAGAGACCTAAAATATTGTTCAGTATCGTTTTCGAAAACATACCAAATCCGGAAAAGGCTTCCACTAGATTTTGTTCTTCCGAAGGTTCAAGGTCCGGGATTGGAGCGGCCGTGTGAGAACTACAAGCATATAAAGGCATATAGGTAAGGTAATTACTGTTTCGCGGCTTCGATCAACAGCTTCGTCCTCATACGGTCATGGTCTTTGGTCTTCTTTCCAAGTTGGTCCAGCATCGAATGCGACGGGCTGATGCCTAGGGTACTGGTGCCAGTTCCCTTTCGTCTAGAATAGTTTTCATTTCATTAAGACAGGATGGTATACTTGGCATTGACCGGTAGAGGAGCCACAGCTTTCGGAGCCTGTTTCGGCTTTAGGTTCCATTGGTTGTAGCACCTATGCAAAAACGTTCATAAATAATTGATCGTCTTAAAATACCTCATCTCGGTCTGCATCCCGACAATAAGAATCCCGTCTCTGGCCCATTGGAGTGAGGTGGGGAGTGGCGGTAGACCATCAGCAGAGTTTAGGTCGAAGATCCTCGTGCATACCCAACGAGTCTAGATTGTGTTAATTAAGTGTATAAATAGATATTTACATACCAATTTGTTTTGCATGTGTTCTGGAGCAGCCAAGCTGCTCGATTTTCTAAGACTTGGTCGCCGGATGCTCACTTCTGTGTCCCTCATCGCCACAACGTTCTTTTGAGCTTGGTCCTTTAATAAATTATCATACGTGCAGCCATAGATTTTCATACCTGCGACACCTGGGTGTACAAATAAATCTTCGACGCGACAGCTACCGTCAAAATATGCCCGCCATCCTCGGTTGATACCCAGTCAATCCGGATCATATCCGAGATCGGCACTAAATAAAAACAATTTCTCCATCGTCAAGATGAAACGAACGATTATCAAAGGTTTCTTGTGCCTTCAACGTAGAGGTACTTAGCACACGCTTGATTGTGTCATATTGCGGCACTGAAACAACAAAGTTAATGAAGGGCGTGGGCGTGCAACTGAATGATAATTAATATACTGCAAAAACAGAGAAACCAACCACCGATAGAATAATAAGGTGTATAAAAGATTGTGAGTGGGTCAAAACTAATAGCATTTTTGGTGTTGCGCAACTTAGCGAACTTGTGGATGGAAATTTGAGGAAAGAATAGAAAAATTCTTTTAGATTTGCCCGCATAATCGACGTTTAAGATTCGTCAAAAATCAGACGCTTCTCTAACTCGAATCGGACAGATCGGAATCGTAATTATGCCATTTCAAAACCGTTGTAAAAACTAGTTTGTAACAACCTTCATACTTAGGTTTTTATATCGCTCTAATTCTATAAACTTACGATTAGGATTGATACCGAAATGCCTGACGATTCCCCTTTTTGGGCTTTCAGATGGCACAACTATGATTACGATCCGACCCGTCTCATTCGAGCAAGAACGCTGTGTATTTTTGGACACCCTGTACAACTCGAAAAATGCAGAGTTTTCGATAAAATCATTCATAGTCTCAAGCCACCACACACAACACACCATGCACATGGGAGGCCGTGGACTGGGCTAGAAGCCCATCAAGCAGATGCTCTTCATGTGGGCCGTGGTGGAGATGATGCTGGTTGAGGCCGGTGCGCGAGGCAGAAGCATGGAGCATTTCGAAGAGTCCGGAACGAGGCCGCGTCAATGATGCACGAGACGACAATGATCCACTAGCAATGAGTGCGGGATGCATGGCGGCCCATCCCTGGGCTGCTTGTTCACGCATACCTCGCGCTGTCGAGGAGTAGTCGTCGACATTTGGTGGCCTGAAAGGTGAATGTTTTAATTCGCGAAAACCGGTTTTTTGAGTTTTTCGAAATTCCTTCATTTAACAATTTTACATGCAAAATGTAAAAAATCCTTAACAAAGTGGGCAAATCCCGGGCGAATCCGATTGTTTGCTTTTTGGTCATTCGGCAACAAAACATATTTCTAGGCTCTCGGTGTGCGATGTTTAGGCCTGGCTCGGGCTCTCGCGCCGCAGGCCAGATCCTGGAGGAAAACCAGTAGCTAGCGCCGCAGGCTGAAAGATTCTAACGCGACGCTGTTTTGGCGCCGCAGGCCAAAGAATGGCTTCTTGGCCAAGGTACTTGCGCCGCAGGCTAGGGAAAAGAACGTTTTCCGATTCATGGTGCCTGGACGGGATCCAGTGGAAAAGGGCCGCGAAGCGGTCTTTTTCCACTGGTTAGTATTATTACATATTTTATGCTAATTTTTCAAACAAACCGAACTTACCGAACTTGCGGGAAATCAATATGATCAATAGTTATCAAGTCCTCCCGCATCCATTCCACACCACCAGACGACTCGCATTCGAAAATCCCGATGTCAATCTAAACATCATCTTGTTCGACATAATTTTCGATCCCATCTAGAAACAATCAGATGCCGCTACTTGTGTTCATAAAGTAATGCCCAAATTCGGGGGAATGGCGATAGGAACAACACGTCTACGTGCTTACTTTACGCTTTCCTTCGACAACTATCTGAGCGGGAAATGCTGGACGGATTGGGGCAACGGAGTGCTTCTTACTTTTGTCGGGCGATCGTGAGCTCCATAGGAGGAGGTTCTTGAATCATAGGCGCAAGCTAGCCTTCCGGAGTGTGCAGCCGCAAGGGCGTAGACCGGGCCTGAAAGCGTGAGACAAATTCCGTACGTGTACGCACCATCAATTTCGAGTAATGATGGGCTGGAATCAGAAATCATTCTCCATTCTTTCCAACGAAATTCGTGAATTCCCTTGGTCGGATCTGGTTGGGTGCACTTCCAGAAGCGGATCATATCGTCGTCGCAGGCCGTCATCAACACATATGGAGCCTTGCAAGCTGGATACAAGGAGGATGAGGAGAGATGGCCTGCTGCAGGCACTGCTGCGATAATCTAGCATTCATTCATTAAATGTAGCATTATTGATTTTCCTCACCCTTGTTTCATTCGCCAGCACAATTGGTTGATCGCAGATTTTTGTAAATTCGGTATGGAGTGAGGCGACAGATGGCGGTACTGGGCTGGCTGGACGTAGGAATCCCTTGTTATCCGGCAAGTTTTCAGAATCTGAAGCCGGAAGTTGATATTCAGAGTTGTTTTCACTTACCCAGGATTGGAATTGGCGTTGCCTGCTGGGAAGCAAGATTTAGCGCAAACATCAAGAGTCTAATTTGAATATAGATATTTTGTGTTCAAAAGCATTACCTATCGACAGAAGCTTCCTTCACAACAACCACAATAAAGTATCGATCGCTGAATGATGGTGCACGAGTTCGGTCTAAAATTTCCATGATTGAAATGTTGTCATCGAATTTACCATTGATCAAGCTGATATTGGCCAAAGGCTCATCAACATCTCCGCCATTCTCTTCAATCACCAATCTTTCGTTGTAGACGTGGAAGAACAATATTTTCCCGGTAGGCTAGATTTTGTTTTCGTTAAATCACTTTAGCTTAGGGTTACCAGGGCTTTTTGCAGCTTCCCAATCTCAATCACACATCCCGGTTTTGCAGCTGATTGCGTGGAAACGATCTTGAACGCATCGGACATATTTGTGTCGGGCGCCGTCCCATTAGGGAGCAACATCGAGGTGCTCTTTGCCTTTTCATCGTCGTCTTCCTTCGTTTTCTTGGCGTTGTAGATTTCAGCAAGTAGTGAACGTGCATCGACCACTGCTTGATAGAGCACCAGATCGGTTCCATTTGTGGCGATAAAGCAGGAAGATGGGGAGTTACACACCGTGCCCAGAGTGCTACTGAAAAAATTTGAATGAACTGGACAACCGCGTAAAATTACCTTGGGAGGATTGCCGGTACCCAGGCAATGTGTTGGAAAGAAAAGGCTGAATGGGCGGCAACTTTTGCCAATTCCGATACTCCACCGCTTCGACAAAGCGGACCAACAGACGAGATTTTCCATAGGATCGCCTAAATTAACGTAAATGATTTGTTTTTAGCTGTCCACCTCCGACAAACTATCTTTCCGCTCGTTTTCTCCAATATGCTCAGTTGCAGTAAAATGTGATGTTGTGATGACGAGTGGAAGAACGGGATGGGGAAGAATCTAAACCTTAGATAGGTTTTTCCAATTTACCCTTACCTCATTAATTTGGAACCTATGACCGCACATCCGGCTGATATGCATAATGTTCAGCACGGTGGTGTATTGCGAATTTTCATCCATTGTTAGCTGCCACAAATTCAGGGTGCCATTCGAATGGTTAGTCAGCATGTAGATGGAATGGCTTTGATAGCGTTCAAGAAGGTGGGCGTTGGCTGAATAAAGTGTTTCTAACTTTGATATACGATTTTTACCTTCAGCGTCATTATGGCATTTGTGGAGCACATCAAAATACACTGGAGTGTACGGGTTGAATGTGTGCAGCGTTGTTCGTAATGATGCAGCATCCGTAATTGGGAATGTACCCGGGAAACGCGATGAAAAAGAGACGGATGGTTGACGCCGTGGATCGTCCAACCATTCAATGGTCCTTAATAACGATAATTATTATTGTCTATGTTTTTAACGAACCATGTCAGCAAACTCCCATCAACCGGATGAACGGCAAATAAAATGTCGTTACTCTTGGCCCATTGTCGTAGCATCCGCTCCAAATTCGCGTCCAGACGATCTTTGGTTTGGGAGCCAGTCTGAAAATCAACAGCTTGCATGGTTGTTTTTAATCTTACCATGGAATCACTTTCTTCATGATGAACGCTGGGTGGTTTTGAGGAGAAATTCTGGCCAAACTCTGGGGACAGAAGGTCTGGTGTATTGGTCACTTCAGAGAGCTCTTGCGATGGCGGCACTGGGGAAGTGCTTTCTAATTTATCTTTGAAATAAATTCGCTAAATCCTTACTCATATCCCGGAAATCGGCGAACAACATCTCGGCAAAGAATTTTTCCGCTCCTTGACTGTACACAATTTCCTTATTGTTCATCCAGTGAACTGCAAAGGTTTTGCGGAGAGTGTTAACGCCTTCCATTGTAGGGACGAGTAGGCAATCTAAACTGTGTGGTATAAAAATGAATGCGTAAGGCATATTTTTCTGTGCTTTTTTATTTTTTTAACCTACCGGTCTCGGCATTAATCGAAGCACATAGATGGAACTGAATGTGTCCGGGTTGCGAAGTTTGTGCCTGCTGACTAAAGTCGGAAACCGACGAAATTCTCGAAATTTGGCTCTCAGGTTTTGTCGCTGCGTCATTCTTCTCTCGGCTAAAAATTAAATCGTTTTTTTTGAAAATTTTACTTACATATGATGGAATTTCCTTAGAATCTTGTTGCGAGCTCTCTTCACGTTGTGCTTGAATTTTCCATGGCCCTTCTTCTCATTTGCATGCGGGGCAACATTCTCCGTTTCGTTGTTTAGTTCGAACATCAAACTTTCGGTCGAGGGAGTTTCCTTAAAGGTGGTAAGCATGATTATTTCTTTGAATCGTCTATACCTTCCATATCCTCGATGTATTATCGGAACACCAAGTAATCAACACATTCGAAACGCATTTTCTAGATTGTTGTTAATATTTCGTTTCAGAAAATTACCGTGGCATATATCTTCCAACACGTCTCCACTCAAACCCAGTAATAGGGTTCGGATGGTAGAGCGGGTAAAACGAAAACGATACGGTATTTGTCGCCTCATCTAAACATTGTTTTTTTTATGGAATAAATAAAACCCTTACCAAGTATTTCGTACCAAATCTTCACGATCGATTCTTCATCTCCACATGTTGCAAAGAAAAAGCCATCCGGGGAATATCTGGTTTCAAGGTAAAAAAATTAGTTGTAAACAACCTGATAAATTTTGGCGGAGCTTTTAGGGCCCTAGACCATAGCTTTTGCCAGTCATCCGCTGCAACGTGTTGGTCTTCCTGAATTGTAAAGGTGACCGGGGCTTCAGAGGCGTGTTTTTGCAAATTGCAGCGCTGTTGGTACAAGAGAAGCTCATTCCGGATGGCCACGAGAAGGCGTTGTCCTGAATGAGGTTAAGAAACCTATAAGATGATGTCATACCTTCATAGTTCCAGATTACAGACGATACAGGACCCTTGACTCGGAGGGAATGTGTTTCAAACCATTTGTAGTCGAGCAGCTAAGTTTAGGTATTCTAATTTTGCGGATAGCTTACATTTCTCGGTTTTTCCGTTTTGTGATGGGAGGGCTCAAAGATGCGGATAACATTTCCATAAGTAGCGGCAATCTATAAGGTTGTTGTAAGATAGAACTTGATAAATTTTAAATACCTTTCCAGTGTCTTGACATGTGCTGACACTGCTTACAATATGGCAATCATCTTTTCCAATCCCAGGAATGACTTGTACTCGCTCGAAATTTGCTCCCAAAATGACGATATTTGCCCCGACGGCGCATACCTAAATCGAAAAATATAATTTAATAAACTTTTTAGATACCGTAAAGCTGATCCCATCGACGGAGCAAACGGAGAAGACATGTTCACCCTGATTTAGAGCCCCAGTGATTACCTGGTGTGCACTCATACATGCACACGAGGTTTTGATAATCTAAAATATCACAGGATTATTGAATAAATAGTTTAAGAAGCTAATTGAAAGGTTAAAGTGTAAGTTTCATGCAGGTTTTCGGTCATAAAATAAATATTTTAAAAGGAAATTCGGAGACAATAATGCTATATTACTCTTGCCGAAAAGCACCAGGTATGCCATCGATCAAACGACAAAAATCGAAAGCTTCTGCATGACTAATGAACTACTGGGCTGTCCGGCGGTCAGCGTGGAAACACCAAAGGCCCTGTACACGACATCATAATATATTAGGCATCGTAAAGCTATGCATACAACCAATTTTTACCCAATCTTGCCCTTTAAGCTTGACCCTGAACCCTAAACCTTGCAGTTATTTACTCCAAACTCTTTTTATTGAAATTCCAATATGTAGTATACAGTTTGGCCATGAAAATCGGGGCGCGACACACGATGAAATGTCAATAAACAAAAATATTGGGCATTTAGGGGAGGCGCAGAGTGGTGCCGCTCCGCTACGGTGCTGCGTCCAGATGCAAGGCTTTTCGGGTAAGGAGGGCAACATAACTAGCTTACAGAATATAAGCATTAATGGTAGGCTGAGGTTTTTTTGGAGAGTTTAGGTTATCAGTCACGTGCCCTCGAGCCATGCCCTTATCAACCGAATTTTTGGGTCAAACAACCCGCGTAAAATTAACTATAGCACAGCTATAAGTAGACCCGAAAACTTTAGTATACGGAAATTTCGAAACAATCAGAAAAAAACAGGAGCCGCTGCTCCCAACCCATAACCGGCGGGGATTAATTTGCATATTTTTACTCGACCTTTCAGTTTCCCGAAAAACAAACAACACACTGCGCTATGCTCACTGATCATTCGTATGGTTTATTCAAATACCGGGATTGCTGCGTTGAAATCGTAAAACGAAAAAATAGTTTTGGACTGGTTATGTGGTCTTGGGGTTTAGGATTCCGTTTGCATCCGCGTCGACAGCATCCGACATTGATGGGAAGATATAATTCACCATGTCTGCTTTTTCGAACGCTTCCAATTGTTTGACCAACGCCAAGACGCCATCTAAACTTGGCAATTAATATACAAGGCTTATTTGCATAAAATTACCGTTTGGCGCGACATAAAGAAGATGGATATCGGCTTTTTGTAACTCGAGGAACGCCTGGAATTTTTTGAAATGTTTGAAAATAATGCAGCAAATTACTTCAATTAAACAAGTTGCGCCCATTTGATCGACAAATGGTATTCCAGAAATATCCAATACAACGGTTCGAACTTGGACCAACGTTTTCTTTATGCTGACTGTTGATACTTTCTAAACAGTATAATTAATTTTTCACGATGGTTGCTAACCTTCTCCAGGTCAAGTTTTATAGAACGATCCCGCAACGGGTCTGATTCCCCATTTTTCTCTGAAGAAGAGAGGTTCAATTTTCTGGAAGTGATAAAGTGTTTTTGCATGGGTTGGCTTGCCTGGCCTCTGCATTAGCCATCTCGATCGAAGTGAAAAGAATTTTCTGGAATCTCTCTGAATTCAAGAACACGAGTGGAGCGGTGAATTTTAGGCACAAGAGGCCGTTCACGACAGTTGCATCGCTACAATCATTTGAAATCGATTTTGAAAAGCTTTACCGATATTTCTTCAGTGATCTATAATAATCACGATCTTTTTGATGACTCATATGGCCCAATTCCGTGAAGTTAGACCTGAAAAAGGCTCCATTAATGCCAATTTCCCCAGTTAATATCTTTCCTATACCCCTTCCACCCGTCTCAATGCCAAACAGTTTCAAAACAAACTGTCGCTCGGCTTTTTTTTTGGGTGTCGGGTGGGCTGTTCCCCCACACTTGGCTAGAGTTACGTTCAAATATTTGACATGAAGCTCTTGGCACGCGTGGCGCTCGCATTGAGGGTGCTTCGGGTTGGGGTGCTGATTTTTCTCAAAAAGTGATGCCAGTGGATGATGGGTCCTCGGGATCAGTGTCCACTCATCTTGGGCGCGTTGAGAGGGTGCTCAACCCCTTTCAATTTGCATTCATCGGCTTTCGCCCCCCCCCCGTCAGCTGCTTTTCAAGGAAAAATTGATAAATTTTTGGGTCCATGTTTTGAAATAACTTTTAGCTATTAAGGAAATTTGTCTCTATGTTACCTACCGTATTTTCTCTGTTCTTCTATTATGCCTCTTCTAATTTAGGATCCCTCGCTAGAAAATGTTTTAAGCTGAATTTACAATTTTAAAAAGCCAATAATTTTGTTAATGCTCACCTTAGCAATGTGAGTAATTTTTGAAGTGATTTTAAATGAAAAAAAAAACTTAAAAAATTGGACAAAATCGCTACTGTTTTTCTAGTTTTCGCTGATCTCAAAATAGAAGCCCTTCCTCCACTAAAATAAAATGTTGCCTTTTGTGTGAATGAAAAAAGAACGCCCGGGTGATGTTAGAGGGATCATTATACGGTATTTGGAATCAACCTTCTGTGATATTCTAAGCCTACCAAATCGGACCCTTTTTTGCTTCTAGCCAAAGTTTCTCCCTAATCAGCTTCACCCACCGCCGCCAACTGCGAACAATTCAGACACATTGAACGGATCAAGGTGCGCATTGGCGTGACGAACCTACGGATCCGGTCCGTTGTTTACGTTTTCTCAATGACTCTTCGAATGGCCCCCCGATCGCCATAAGAACCGCCAAAGACCCACGGGTGGGTGGGGCCAAGGTCTGTTGGGGGGTAGTAGAGATGGTCATTCGTTGGGCAGGCTAACCTTTGGCAATCCTTAGATGCTGCTATCTGGCCTTAGATCTGACCTAGAAGGGTTCGATGACTTATCTAGCTATTACTTGATAGATATCTTAAACGCCACGATTCTGCCTCTAAATTTGGTTTTCTAAGGCCAAAACTCTTCATTATTTAGATGCTCCGATCCAGCACCTTGCTACTTGGGTTATTCTTCTTGGGTGCCGTTTCCGGCTATCCGGGTGGCTGGGATTGCGGGCTTGACACTGGCTTGATGGGAGCCGTCACATCGAAATTAGCCTATTTCATCGCCTACCCATCGACTCGTACATCAAGTAATATTAAAAATCACTAAAAATACTTACTAACTAACTCAATATACCAGAAACTCACTATATGATTTCTAGCAATCAACCGATGCTGCCGGGAACATGATCAACTCTTGGAAAATAAATGGCTCCAAATCTCGCGCAAAGAAATTGATCGCCTCTTCTGCCAATGTCTCGAAAATACCGATAGCACTTATACCAGTATGATTGTAGAGCCGATTTTCTGTGCCTCTGTCAAATTGTACTCTTATTTCCATTGAGCAGGCTTCCTCCAGGTTTTCTTGAGAGTAACGTGTTCTTTTGCTCATGCTCATGCTTTTTTCGTTACGGGTTTTACGGATGCCTGCAAATATGCAATAAATTTCTATCAATCTCGTGCTTCGGACATTCGACGTGGCAGAGGGCCAACTGCGCAAGTTTGTCACTCGGCGAATCGGGGGATTCAAGCCGCTGCAAAAAGGTGTTTCATGGAAAATATTAATAAAATTCTTTCTTTGATGAATGGTCACGTCCAACATAGCCTTTTATGACAATTAAACTCGTCATAAAAACATGAAACAAAGAATTTTTGATTTTTACCGCTTACTCACAGGCACTTTACGATCAGACCTTACTACTTACTAGTTAGTTACTGTGTATTAAAAATGATACCTCTGAATTGCATACGATTTTAAATTTATTGAAGCACGGCTTTCTCCACAAATTCTCCGCAATTAAGGCACAATTTTTCTGGCATCGTTTTTCCTCCGGGTGGCCTTAACAACCATGCCAGGGCCAACTGTCCCTATCTATCCACCCATTCCCATTGAATCTTGCGTTTCGCTTTTCCGATCGAAACTGTCGACTAAGTGCATTTTAATTTCCTTGCCGGTCCCAGCTATCCTTGCCAACTTCTAAAGAAGATGAAAATCCGCCTGCTTCTCCTATTGCTAGCAACTCCCGTCTTTGTAAACGGATGGCAATGCGGTATTGGCCCAATCACTCATGGAATTACCTATTGTCTGACATTCTTTTCATCGGTTCAGGGCGGTATGTAATTTCCTGATTTATGGTAAATGGATGAATTTAGGAATCAACGGCTGCTGTGAAGAGCATGACAGATTAATAGCGGTTCTGGAAGAGAGTTATCGGCAACGTTGGGACCGCCTTACCAGAATTTGGATGACAAGGAGCGAAATTGATCAGCGCTTTTGCCAGTGCCTTAGCGGTTACGATAGTTTTTACGTACGCTGGGTTATCGAGCCGTCATTCTGCGCCGCCGTCAAGATTCATACGTACTTTACTGCCTCTCGCTATTCATGGTCCGATTAACCTCGATAACTACGCCACTAGGAATCGATTTATTGTGAAATAAAATGATTGAATAATAGCGAGAAAACTATCCTAAAACTTGCAGCAAAGTTACAAGAAGACACAAAACCACGGGTTCTTAAGTCGGAGATTAGGATTCTCAAGGCAACATTTTTCTGACACCTCAGGCCAACTGTCTTTACCCATCACCCGGCCACTACGTTTTTCCATTTGCTTATCTGATAAAATTCCTTGGACCAAAGGTATTTATTGGATCTCTATCGATATCTTGTAATTTTTATCCTACCGCCCCAACGATACCTATACGAAATGAAGCTCCTTCTGATACTCTTGCTGCTAACCACCCCCGTATTTTCTGATTTTCTCGATTGGCAATGTGGGATCGGCGCCATCTCTGGCAGAATCTCATATCTTCTAACAATTTTCTCATCAGCACAACGCGGTAAGTAGTATTCTTTTCGCTAGGATTGTTCTGGTTGAGGAATCAATGAATGCTGCCGAGAGCACGATTCTCTAATCGACCGCCGACGCAACGGGCTATGGTTAACTAGGGGCCAAATCGATCGTCGTTTTTGCCAATGCCTCGACAATCACGATAGCTTCTTTGTGCGCTGGTTTATCGAGCCGATTTTCTGTGCGGCTGTGAAAATTCACTCGTTCTTCTCGTCATAAGGTTGTCGTCATTATTAGGTGCTACATAGGCCAAGATGGCTTGATTGAAATAAAATATTTTAATTCCATTTATGACTACTCTCTATCCTACTCAATTCACATAGGAAATCCTATCCTATATAAGCGAGAAAAGCATGTGTGTTTTCTGTCATGCAGATTTCTCGCCCGCCAGACGGAATTTCGAGCTGATTTTTGGCATGGAAGTGGAGAAATACATTCCTCAAAAATTCAAAAATTTTTTTTTTGCGAAATTCTTTCATTTAACGGTTTTACAAGCAAAATAGTGAAAATCCTTAACAAAATGGGCTGCGAGCCGTGGAGTTTGGGGCATAGCTCGAGGCCCTGATTGAATTTCGGAATTTGGACCACATATGTATTTGATGGTGCTTTTTAGGCGCAGCTTATTAGATTTCACAAATTCAATCATCTTTCACCTCAAAAAGCGACTTTTGTAAAGTGACTCGACGGCGCCCGGCCAGGTCCAAGGGTATGAAACCTTAGCGCCGCAGGTCAAAGAATGGTTCCTTGAGTCAGCCTCCTGCGCCCCAGGCTTCAAAAAAGGACGAAAAAAATTCATTGGTCTTAGACGGGGTCCAGTGGAAAAGGGCCGCGAAGCGGACTTTTTCCACTGATTCTACATGATACAGATTCAATAAAAGAATATCGATAAAGCAAAAAAAAATCACGAAATTACTAGTTCGGAAGTACAAACTTTTTTTTTTGTGTTTTCAGAAGCTACAAGGATCCACTTAGGGTTAGGCTTAAAATTTAGAAGAAATTCCGATAAAAAAGTATCAATCGCTAGCCGTGGTCTACAGCAGGGTCTACCGCCTGGTACCATCAATAACTTTTTTCTGCCCACTTGCTCGCGGAGATCAGTGCAGTCTGTGCCAACTGCCCTCTGGTCCGAAAAATACTGACCTTATCTTCAATTTTTCTGTGGGTTTCGACCAAAAAAACTATAGAGTCCCCGTAAATACAGAAAAATATGCGGATTCTATTCATATTCTCATTGATCTTAATTATTGCTCTGTCGTCGGCTGGACCTTTGACAAATTCTACCGGAGAACCCCGACCTACCCCGGTGATACTCACGCGACCGGAATTCCACAAGTGGAAATGCGGCCAAAATGATGGATTCGTTACAAATGTTATCACGAGCCTACTAGCAAGAATGTCGCCCGAACTGGCTCGTAAGCTTTCAAAAATTAAAAATACGTTTCGATTTAGCTATCAACGTTTGCTGTGTTGTCCATGAGCACCAAAGGCTCAATCCGAAATACTGGAATCTGACGCGCGAAGAGGGTGACTTGCAATTTTGCCAATGCCTGAATCGACTTGAGACTTTCTATGCTCGGTGGGTTATCCAGCTCTCATTTTGTGCAGCTGTACGGGTTAATACATTTCTTTTTCATTAGAGAGTAAAATAAGAAGAAGAAACCAAATAAGAGGGAATAAATATTAAAAGTTGACATACCGTTGAATCCGCATGATAAGTGCAACCAGTTCGAAAGCAACTCCTATCGCCAATCCTTCCACAATATCGAGGGCAGAGGTGGCGATAAAAGTCACCAGAATTGAACACTAGTTTAATACATAATTTTATGTACAATAAAAAACTTACCGCATCGATTTTATTGCGTTTCCACAGTATTGGTATTTGATCGAGTTGCTTAAACATACCTCTTAGCGCTACGATAATTATACAAGACAGGAGACACTAAAATGTATCTCTCATCATAAATTCTTTCAAGATTACCACTGGCAATTCCTCTAATAAAGGGCCAGCAAAGAAAATTATAGTAAGTAGTAACAAGCTTGAAAATACAGTGGCAATTTGTGTCTTGGTCCCGGCCGCCTGAATTTTTATAATTTTTTTAGAGGCATCTACCTCGTATACTAAAGTCCTTGCCAATGCTGTACTGCTTGGCCACGCCGGAAATATCGAACATAAGCTCTCCATAATACCGAGCGCGAAAAATTCCTGAGATGTTTAGTTTATTTATTTATTCAAATCTACCTGCTTAGCATCCACTTTGTAGTTATGTTTTTTGGCGAATAGTTTACCCATAGAGATGGTAATGACCAGAACGATGACGGCAATGGCCAGCGCATCTTTGTACATTAATGAGAATAGGCCTGGGTTTGGAAGTTGAGTGCTTGGCAAGCTAAAATTTAATAGTAGATATATTAATATTAGTTTTATTTACCCGGTAGGTATTTCACCGACAACCTTAATTCCATAAGTGCTGTGTAGGCGTAGAAAATAGGAAAATATCGTACCAAAAATTATCTAAAAGCAGGGAGTCAAATCAGCTGTTATTCCTTACCACTAGGAGATCATATGGCACCGGGATTCGTGAGTTCAACTTTTTCTTGATAATCGGATCGATGCAACTTTTTGCGATATATAGCACCAAAATCGTTGTAAGGGATATTAAAAATGTTGAGAGACTAGCGTGGCCAGCTTTGATTGAAGAGAACAATTCGGAATACACCTAGGATTCTCATCAATCTTTGTACACGAATTCATACCCCAAACAATTTGCCAATTCCAGTCACCCTAGGCAAGGAGACACCGAGTAATTTGTTGAGTTGAGCCGTAAAGACGTGAACAGAAGCACCCGTGGTAAAACCAATTATAACCTATGCAAATATTTGAAAAATTATTCGGACAAACCTGATCAGACAAGAAGCTCGTAAGGAAATCCATTTGAAGTAGACCAAGAAGGATCTGCGAAAACAAATCATAATAAAAAAAATTTCAAACCTGTATAATACCAACTAGTAACGCTAATGATCCTACAACTTCGACCCGGATATCATACGTCAAATTTTCAAAGGCTTCCTCATCAAGAAGTTGTGAGGAATTATCCGGAAACCGCTCATCATAAAGCTGTTGTGTCAATCTCAGATTACACGAGCCGACCATAAGGCTCACAACAGCAAAAACACCTAAATTTACGTAAGATATTCCTTCTGACTTAACAATACCTATTGATACATGTCGCGATGTGCCAAAAACCATATAAACAAGCGGGGCAAAAAGTGAGGTATATAATCCATTCACCGGCTTCATTCCAGCTAGATTTGCATATGCCATTCCTAAATAAAAATCATGCACTGATCGAGGTGGTGAAATTACCTTGTGGAACATGCATGATCCCAACTGTTAATCCTCCAATTAAATCACTAATCAACGTCTCCTTAAAATTATAATTCGGAAGCCATTCCAGGATTGGGATGTATTTCTTTAGAGGTTTTGGCTTTAAGTGATCCTTGATCATCTCGTATCTTTCCTGTAAAACGTTAAAAAAATTTAAATTGCCAAACCTCATCTAGCAATGGTCGTTTACGTTGTTTTTGCAAAAACCCAAATTCTTCATCAAATATCATCTATTTTAGATCGGTTTGTTAGGTTCATAAAGTATTCAAACCTGATTTTTATTAACCTCTTCATAATAATTGCGTACATCCGGTGTCCCGGCTTTCGGGACACTTGCTGGCGAATCACCCATGAGCAAAAATGGCAAGCATCAAGGGCCAATGAGGCTGGAAAAGGGGGGAATCGAGTTGTCGGAGCGGTTATTACAGAAAATTTGTAGCCCCGACAACAGGGGGGAATTCTTTTTGCGTTTCAATTAGGGAACGAGGTCCCAATTGAGGTAATGGAATCGTATAGGGGAAAGGGGGTAAAAAATCAAGAAAAAAATTGCAGAAAAAGGGGTCAGGAAATTGAATCGGTTATTGTAAGGAATAAGTTAGGATATGGTGACGATAGAATGATCAAGAAAAGCGTAGTTTTCTTAGTCTTTTGTTATTCGTCTGGTAGGCTAAAGGAGCCGCCATTGTGCCGGCTTTTTCTTTGGGGCAGAACTTTGCGTAAATAGAGGAGCATCGCAGGTATTAGGTGGCCGGGTGATCACAAGGGGCCAGTAAAAGCACGAAACCAAATCAAAGTAATCGAAAATTAGCTATATTTTTATAAAAATAAAATATTCTTTGTGACAAATTTGTCTCGGAAGCCAGCCACTGTTCCTGAAGGAAAAGCTCATGCAAAATGTGGCAATAGATACCCCCTTCTAATTTGAGACACAACCCTTGCGAGGCATCATGCAAAATGAAGAGGCGAGATGCTTGGCGGGCAGTAGCCTCGAGGAATTTCGCGAGCAAGAAAAAAGGGCTCACCGGGCACAAGCGGGGAGAGGGCCAAAAGAGCGGCAAAGGGCCCCTGGGGCCCTCTCCCCCTATTGATCACGCAAAAGCTGAAAGCTATCGAAACGCAATGTGACAATGTCAGTAGGGGAGAGATTTTAAATTTTGAAAATCTGTGATTGACCATGTGTTTTCTGAATTTGTAGAGGTGTAGTTAGTAATATCCGATTCAGAGCACACTAGTCTTTATTAAAAATATGTAAATTTAATCTCGAATACTACGCAAAATGCAAGCGCTCCTGAGCGGCGCAAATCACAACTGGAATCAGAATCAGGCGAGCAAAATCGGTGGCGTTGTAATAAAAATCCCGTCTGGCAGACCCTGGCCTTTTCAGTCATCAAGGGTAACGTCCCTGAAAAGATATTATCTGTCTTTAAGCTTTTTGAGCAGACAATTTCGAAATATGCCGCCTACCGTCGTTTAAATAATAAAAAAAAAAATACCTAAACAATTGCGCCATTGATTCGTCGTGATAAATTCGGCGCACAGCTTCAGCGAGCATCAAGGAGATGTCGACCGTTTTGATCTTGTGGCATCGCATTTTCTGCAGCTCATGGGGTACGGTATTTGTGACGATGACCTTAAAAACTAACTTAGAAAAATTACTATAATAACATCACCTCGGTAATCGGCGAGTTTTCAATCAAATCCGGGGATTCCATGGAGAGCAGACCGTGAGTGGCAACGACGTAGATCTGTAGAAAGTAGATTATTATCTTCTATCTACTATATCTAAATTTCTAATGTCCTGCCCGCCGACGGGAATTCAGCCAAATTTTGCATTCAAATTCCAAATTCAAATTGTGGGGGTGGGAAGGCCAGCGCTGAACACCCGCGTAGCGGGGGTCAGCGCTGGTTAATGTCTAAATACCTTGTAAGCGCCTCGTTCTTTCAATACCCTGGCTGCCGAGACGAATGACTGGGCATCATCGATGATATCATCCTAATTTATGAAAATATTCGCATACCTTAAATGATAATTTACCACCATAATCGCAATCCTTCCTCCAACATCCCCAACAACAGTCAACGGCGGCTTTTCTTTCGTCATCTGTGCTAAAATGTACAATCTTGTACCCAGATCCCTTCAAAATGTTGCACACGCCTTCAAATACAATACTATTCACTCGCTCGCGCGCTTCTCTGCCGCTGTCAGGACACGGAAGTAGCGGTACAAAGCGGTTTGGGCGGGTTAGGAATAGTCAAAAACAACATGCATCAGCTAGCCTTCAAACATAAAAAAACGCTGTTAGCCGCAATGAAATTCGGTGGAGGGAATCTCTACAAGCACTTACTTGGAAAGAGTTCATATTGGACGCGGCGACCTAGGGATATCTCGGTTTTTTGTGGTTAATAAGAAAAGCTAGGTTAGTTTGTTCCCGGGTGGGTTGATCGGTTAGAATAGAGTAGTGGATAGAAGTCGGGGTATCCTAATTCTAGTATGCTAATTTTCTAAAATTACATGGAAACAGCTCAAAGCTGGCCGCATAGTTGGGAGGCGGGGATTGCCGGCCATCTTCTTGCCCGGATTCTTCTTCGTCTTTCTGTTCACCATGAATTACCGCCACTCCTAAAATAGATCTCATATTTCGCTTTACAACATCAAAGAGAAATAGGAGTGTGTTTGAGATTTCGAAAGAGGTGCTTCACCAGTACATAGTTTGGAGAAGCTTTTCATTTTTTGGACTGGACTTTACTTGACCCCCCTAAGCCAGAGGTTCCCAAATTTTTCGAGATTTTCGCTATTTTCTCGGGTTTTTGGCTACGCATTTCAATAAAGCATCAAAAATATACTAAGATTTTTAATTACAGTCCAAAATATAATATAAAAAAGTCATAGCAAAAAACTATGGGAACTTTCGGTTAGGGGGAGGCAAAAAATAAAACCACCGGTAGAAGAGAAATTTTCGGCAATTCTACAGGGAGTGCCATTTTTGGGATTTTTCCCCCCGAAACTGTTTTTAGGCCTGGAAAAATGGTTTTAAAAATGCCCAACAGGCGTTCGGGGGTAGGAGGTGGCCTTTTCCGCGCCGGGGTTTGGCGCGATGACGGCGTTGCGAAGGTCGGAGACTAAAAGATTTTGCCCGTTATATTTTTTGAACAAGAAGGGGGGCCGAAGGTTGTCGCCGGATCAGAAGGCCCTGGTCTTTTTTATAGAGGCCAAAAGACGATGGCCCTTTTCATTTGGCATCTAATTTTTTTGATTTACCAACTTAAAATCAATTCACAATACTTATCGGGATCGAGGGCGGCAACATTCCACTGGCTGGGGAGGGCATGGCGTATTTTTTGCCCGGAAGGCAAGAATTAAGGCTCCATACATCATTGTTGACGTTTAAAAAATTATTTAACTTTTGTAGCATTTTGCTTCATTAATTTCCAGGAACTTGCTTGGTTTGACTGAAGGATAAAAACGTGCTTGCCACGCACCGACTGTCGGATGTCGACAGAGGTTTCTAAATGAATATATAGTTCAGGCATTTAAGGAATAATATTATTTCATTTGAATCACTTACCCCGATTTGTCTTGTTATACGCCACTACGTCACCCATCCCTCCCCATCCCTAAAAAGGCTTTAAAAACGCTATAAATCAAATTTTTCTCTATGGACCCGAAACCTACTCGCTGACCACCTTGGCCAATTCGGGTGCAATTCCCGGAAACCCTTCCGATCTCTCATCGACCGAAACGCCACTCGCATGCATGGTTTTTTGTCCCTGGAATGGACATATACAAACAAAAATTTACTGCCAGCCATGTTGCTTGCCGTTTCCCATATTTTAATAGAGTTCGATAGTCGGGGAAATAGATATGGGCTGATGGATGAAGCAGTCGATATGAGGGGGGTGAGGAGAGGGCCCGGAGGGGGATTTTAATCAGATCGATCTGAGGCGTGGGCACCTGAAGCCCGGGGGACTGTTTTTTGCCTCACCCGATCGCCATTTTGAATCGCAGGAGGGGGAGGCCATTAAAAAAATCGCCGGCAGGCATGGGGTTGAGGACCCGGGTTGGTTGGGAACTCACTTGGGAACCTCCAAAAGGGCTTAGATGTTGTTTCAGATCACGGCAGATGCGGGGTTGATGTTTTCAGTCGGTGTTTTGTCGCTTTTCTTCTTAAAAATATTGATACAGTTAATTTTATCGTTCATAACATCAAAATAAAAGACGCACAATATAGCTAGATATGTCATATCAGATTTAAACAGAAAAATGATGTTTTAGCGTATCATGTTCTATTCGACCGGCCGGAAATATTATTAACTTTCGAAAGCTCAGAAAATTCGCATATGAATAAACTTTTTCAAATGTCTACGAATAGGTTGCCTGGCCATAAACTGACGGCTAGGTCGTTCTTTTTCGACAGCCCCCCTCCTAATCAATATAAGATGCGCCTGATAAAGAGGCCGCGAGTTTGGACTTTAGTATATGACCCCTACTTGGACAGACGCCGGAACACAATATTCAAAAACTTTTTGGCCACTTTTGATAACTTGTAGGCTAGCCATAAACAGCGGCCATGTGTTTTGGTCCAAAGCATATAACCAGCGCCTCATCCGCTCGGCCTCCCGCCGGGTGGGTCTTCGTTTCCGGGGAGAAGACGGCTGAAATGGATCTAGATCCGCTGCAGCAACAAAATAAAAGCAGGGTTTTGGAAGCCCGAATTTTTCACTGTAGTTTGTATCCTATCGGAAAACTAGGAAACGTGATTTGAAGCTTTAAAAAAAGCGGTTTTAGGCAGTTAACCCCGCCGTGTGTATATTAAAACACCACTCTTTGGTGTTTTGGAACGTAAATCAGCTAGGTATTTGCATGCTTAAAATTTTTCCTCGAAAATACATTTTATATATTTATGCAATTACGAAGCGCACGAATGCGTTTGAATGATTTTATCGGAAAGTATAGAAAACCTACCCGTATTCAAAAATAGGATGATCGTGGAGGAAAAAGCGCTATATATTTTACAATACAAAAGAACAGGTGAACGATATGAGCAGACAACAGGCGAATAAATAGCCTTATCTGAAGCCCTTTCCGGCGAAGACACCTCGACCTATGCTACCACGGTTGAAGACGCTATTTATCCGTCCGTTTACCGGCGGGGCCACCTCGAATCCGATCTCATTTTCGTCCATGATTTTGCCGACAAGCCGTGCTTGGCCTAGTTGTTTTTGCTGTAAGGAAAGATATACAACGGTTTCGAGGGATTACATACCCAGTCGTCATCTCCACGTTGATGAGCCACAGGTGTAAATCTGGTGTTTAACATGCCTTGTCGTCTCCTGGACCAACGAGGATCGTTATAGGCTTCGAGTACAGACATTCCGAAGCATTCTAAGATAATTAAGTTGAATTTAAAGTAGGATACCTTACCGTTAATCAAGATCAACAGTATCAGCAAGTACAGCTTCAGCATGTTGTATTCTCTAAACATGTCATGCACCGGTATTGCAGTAGTATACAGAAAAGACAATGAGAATGAATACCCCAACGACCCCGTTGTAACCCCCTCTTTAAAATAGCCTCCACCATGACTTGATTTCTGAACAAAGTGTAATATCGTCGCCCCTCAATCGCCCCTTCCCTTTTCTACCAACACTGAATGGGCGGAGTCGAGCCAAAGAAGGAAGGATCATAGCTGAAATGGCACTCGCTTTTCAATACCCCTCCAGCGTTCTTTATATGGGCATGTAAGGCCAAAGAGTGTTGCGCGTGGTGTGCCG
The DNA here is from genome assembly GCA_038088335.1 of Mesorhabditis sp. LJ9110. NCBI lineage: Eukaryota > Metazoa > Nematoda > Chromadorea > Rhabditida > Rhabditidae > Mesorhabditis > Mesorhabditis sp. LJ9110. The sequence goes on along the minus strand of JBBGBA010000172.1, from coordinate 169,549 downwards.
GAGACAAACATGTCTTCCGCACCATAATCGTCACGAATTAAAAGGACAGGCTCGTGCTGTGGGTGCCGGAGTATCGTATACCCCGGAGAGATAGACTAGAGGGACTAGAAAGGCACGATCACAGCAGAACCCATTCATCTCTGGGCGGATCGCCGGGTGCGCGGTTGTAAGGAAGTGGGAATATGATTAGGGAAAAAGGAAATGAAATAATAAAATGAAAAAAGGGAACAGAGATGATTTATGCTAATTTTAGGACAAAAACCCGTTTTATGCTAATTTACCCGGGCTTTCCTAATCCTTTACACCGTTTATTAAAGTTTTTTAGACATCAGGAAAAGCTGAGAGACCAGTCAATCAAAGAAGGGTAAAAAGAATCTAGCTCAATGCGGTGCTAATGCAGTTGGGGGGGGGGGGCAGTCCAAATTGGTAGCAAGGCGTAACGAGGCGCTCCGCTTAAGCTACTTGGTTTTCAGCTTAAGCCTAGGCTTAGCTTAGCTTATCTTGAGCTTCAAATTGACTTACGAGGTCAAAATGGGGTCATTTATGGGTCGGCTTAGAGCTAAGCTTAGCTTGGCTCAAGCTAAGCTAGGCTTAGTTCGCTTCGAAGCTTAGCTTTTCCAAAGACTTCGAGTTTAAAAAACGGCATTTGGGGCGTCTCGTAGCCAAAATCCAGACTGCCCCCAATAAGTGCATGAGCCATGAGCATGACGCCGGCAAGCTATCATATCCAAATGTTCATCCGCCCACACTCCCCGACAGCTTTTAAAGGACAAACAAGGTGCGACGCCAACCATATCCCCCCACCATCAATCATCCACAACCCTTGTGATCTGGATAGTCGTTGAACGATCGAAGTCGGTGCATCGCGAACGCACGCACCATCAACAGGCCCGACTCGCGGCTCAAAACTGTGTTTATCGCCAGCCTCCGCGCATCAGTGAAGCAGTTGCGCGCGGTGAGGCAACAGCTTTGCAGGCAGCCCAATGAGGGATTGATTTATTATAAGGCAAAATGAATGGAGCCCATATGAGGGCGAAATCACAGGGGTTTTTCGAGGGGGTGGCTGAGGGAGGGATAGGGGAAAGTGAATCGGGAGTCACAGTTAGCAATGGGATTGTTTGGTTCGGGTTGGACTTTAGAGAAACCAAAATATTTTTTTTGTTGCGGGGTTTTAGAGGTTAATTAAAAATTAAGCTTTTACAGGTTTAACAGCTTGATCCCAATGTTTATGAATTGGAAAAAAACATATTAAAGGGATGAGATATAGATCCAATGTAGATCTGGCCTCATGTCAAATTCGCAAAAATAAACCGTTTAGGGTATGCAAAAAACCGAAAGAGACTCAAGCAAAACGGAGCAAATCAGATTTATGATAATTTCACAAGTACACTGATTTTATTCTAATTCAAATAGTCCTTCCTGAGCCCTTTAAATCGACATAAAAATCAAAATTATATGCTCATTTCTTTGGCTTCTGAATACAAAATTGAAAATACACTAGCAGACCGACAACCAGTAGAACAATCACAAATAATACAGTTGCTATGACAGTAATGATGCACTTCAGATCACATTCCGGCGGCTTCGTACCCTGCGCCTCCAAGCTATTTCCGGGCAGGCTACGGTATTCGATGGGACGATCGGCTGGAACAAAAAAAAGTAAAGTCCTGTGTGGGTCCATAGTGAACCCTCTTCATCCCTCGTTAGCACCCGATCAATCACATCAGATTGCTTGCAAAAACCTCGCGGATCCGGGTCAAAAATCAACGTCTAGTAAACAAACGAAAAATGAGAGGTCGGATTGTTTTGGGTAATTTATGTAATTACAAGTATCTTAGATGATAATGGTCGATGCAACTTGCCTGAAAAACGGGCGAGGAGATACGGGAGGCAATCAAGCGCCGTCCCATCCGCAGCTCGACAGTCATAGCAAGAAGCTGTACCCGCACATTTCGTAAGCCTGAAATTTACTTGTGAGTGCAGCTAAAAAATTCTTTACCATTCAATCGTTTCCCAGCTATCTGCCTTAAAATGTGCTGCCGTGAAATTTTTGGGATAAAAATCAGCTCCCGGGAAAAATGGGGTAAAGCCTAAAAAATTTGAATTTGAATTTAATCTATGTATACCTAGAACCGAAACAGGCTTCAACGACACTCTTCCATACAAGACAACCGGCACATTCCCGTATTCTAATTGAGAATCGATAGACCGCGATCGGAACTCCATCCCCTCGCTCACCCATAAAACACTTTCGTATTGAGCGAGCGCGTGCTGAATGTTTTTTTTTTTGTTATATTTCTTCCTAAAACTTGCCATAATATAAAATGGGGTAAAAGCTAGGTTATTGATTGGTTGGCTTGATATTAATCCTGGGATGTCGAATGCTTCGAATAATTCAACGTTTCGGACTCCGACCAATTTTCTTGGGAGTGCCGTCTAAAAACTATCATATTTCTTATTGTAAATCCTAGAAATACCTGTGGTGATAGGAAACTGTTGTAAACCAAGATCTGGCGTTCTGGATAATGTTTGTGAATCGATGCTATCGTTATCATTAATTCATTTAGTTGCTCTTCATTTGTAATGAGCATTATTGCGGTATCCTTGATTATTGATTTTCTAAATATATATCTTAAATTAATATTACTTCGTAAAACCTACACTTTATTAATTTTCTCCTTGTTACAGGTAAAGCAGCGGCCGCATAGGTGTTCATCTTTTGGATGAGGGTAGCAGTTCTAAAACGAACCTATAAAATCAATTCCCGTCATACCTGAATCCCGGGACAATCGCATTGTCTTCTCTTCCATTTATGCGTAGCCTTCTGGGCTCCAGAACTATAGAAATACAACTAAAACCATAGATTTTTAGCTTAATGTGAGGTCCTTACCAAAATCTGCACAAGGAACAACCCGGAAAGGATAAATAACAGTGTCGTACGAATTTTCAACGCCATTTTATAGCAATGTGGTGAAGGAATAAAGAAAGAATAGAAAGTTTCAGGGATGGACTGGGTGGCTAGAGCATATCCTCCGGGCGTTGAAGAAAGGGTGGTGGCTCGTATTGACCACAGCCCTGGTTTCGTCCACTTCTGCCAGGGCCTTTTGGGGCCCCTAGGGCCCCTGCGTCCTCTAGTTTCTCTTGTGTTCTCTCTCTCCCTCCTTCTATCTCTCGCACTTTTTCTCTAGCCCTCTTCCCTTTTGCACCCATGGACTGGTCACTCTTGATGAACCTTTAGCAAATTAGATCGAGGCATGGGATGGTCGGGGTATTTCTTAACTTTGGCAAAGATTAAACGTCAGAATAACTTTTACATTATATGTTATCTAGTTATCAAATATCTTAGCAATAACGGCTGATACCTACCGTCTTACCTTGTTTTTTTGGGCATTATACTTTTTGGGACGGCGGAAATAACGAAATTCGAAGGTGAAAAGGACCAATTTTGGCGATTTGATTGGTTTTTACCCATTAAATTCGCCTAAGACGGCCAAAAATACTCAGATAGTACTGAAAACTGTTATTTGCAATGCTTGGCTTTAAATAGATCTAAATAGATAAATAGCATGTCTATAAATAGATAAATGGTGGTGAATATTAGAGCAAATACAGTATTCAAATTCTCGCTTCTAATGCTTAATACCAGATACGTTGTGGTGGCTCTCCGACATTTGCGCCTCGACACTTGCGCCGACGACACTTGCGCCCCGCAGTTTACTATGCAATCGGGGCGCAAGTGTCGGGGCGCAAGTGTCGCGGTCCGAACAGACGGGGGGCGCAAGTGTCGGGGCGCAAATGGTCGGGGCGCAAATGTCGTGGCATCGTTGTGGTAGCTATTCCGGGTAAATTTATGTTTTCACAACCCGCGGCGGTCAGTCAATCATACTTGAACGGGCGAGCCCATTTGTTCAGAGCCGTGCCCAGCCAGGGGGCCCACCCGCACCAGCTGTTCTCCCCCGGGCCCTCCGCACTGACCACTAGCCCCCGTTTTTCCTCAAGCTCCTTTCAAAAAAAAAAATGCCCTATAGGCTCAAATGTGCAAACAGCCGGAAATAGGAGGCCTCGATTCCATCTGGTACCATTAGCATGCTATTCACGGCACTCATTTTCCGGGGGGTTCTGATTCGTGCCGTGACCACCCACCATTCACCCGTTTCCTGAAGCTTCTCCTCATTTCCTACCCCCGAAAAGCCATCCATATCTATGTCTTTCACAACACATACGCTCCCCTAATGTTAGCCGCGTGGAGGAGAATTTGAAATTCGCCACCGCGGCGCGCCCCGCAGAAGCGCCAATCGGGGGGCGGATGAGTCAGCGGGCGATGGTGAGGGCACCCGCTCAATGCAAAGTGCCATCCGTCCCGTCACCCCCTTTGCTCCGAAAACGCAACGGCTAGTCGTTTTGTGACTTTTCACCCGCCGACACGCGCGGCCGATACTGTTTTGCTCGTCTCACTCTGGGGGGAGGGGGGGTTGTGTTCGCATTTGGACGCACGATTTGCATATCAGTCATGGGGAGAGGGGTTAATCGATGGTTTCAAGTTCAATGTACATACGTTAATTTAGGGCCGGATAGACCTTAAGTCTTCAATGCGTTTTTTTTTTTGACTGGTAACGAACACCTTGCTCGTATCTTTTTGCATGTAGTAGGTGTCACGAATGATGTGCCCCTTTTAGTGGTTTGGGGACATGTCGAATTCGAATGATAGCATTTTAAAGACACCACCTTCAAAACTCTATTAAAGGAGCGGGTTTCGTTGCGTTAGAATGTCATTTTCTTGAACCTAAGGTTTTCCGGAAAACCCAGCTTTTTCAACACGAGAATCCCAAATTATCATGCAAATGTCAAACAAGTCTGTTTTTCATCATTTCCGGTTAAAAACTAAAATAAAGACAATTGATCTAGGTATCGAAAACCGCTTGTTTCCGGCGCTTTCGAGAGGTTCATCCTTAAAGGATCGGGAAGGCACAGGAAAAAACGTGTTTTAGTTCTAAAATTAGCATAAATCTTCTCTGCTCCCTCCTGCCTCGCCCCACACTCTACCCATTTTCTTGCTTTCGCATTTTCGGTTGGCTCGTTGCCAATTATAGATGAACCTTGATCTCATCCCTTTAAATTTGGTGATCCGGATTGCGGATGGCTTTCATGCGGAAATCCTTAAATCTCAAAGTAAACAGTAAACTTGCGCCTTTTTTAGAACCCCCTGTACATCTTTTACCATCACCTTACTTGTCCCCAACAACATTCCCAAAATTCTATCCGGCCCATCCAGCTTGATCGAAGTGGGGGGTCAGGAATGGAAGTCTTCGGCGTCCCCCCCCCCCCCTGAAGGGGAATGGGAAGGCCTTGCGGAGTCCTGAGGCTGTTTCAGTCCCGGTCTTTTGTGCGTCCCTCGGGTCGGACGGTGTTTGCGCGTCTTCGTGTGGGCCCCGCACGCCTCCATCCCTACAACAACACGAACCCCCATAGGGCCCTCCTATCGCTTTTTCGCGCACCCTCAAGCCCCCCACAGGCCCGCCCGCCACAATGCCTTGTCACCTAGCCAAGTCGAATGTATTTTGGTTTTTCATAGGTTTTACCAGTTTTTGGACCGGAGGCTTTACCTGGTTCGTTTTTAATTTCGGCTTTCAGTCCTGAACGGAGATTATTTATATTCGGCGCTGGTTACAGTGATTACAGCATTAGTATTATGTGTAGATCGCTACAAGTCCATCTTATTCTGAGGTATTTTTCCTACTAATTGTCGCAAAAAGCACCCTCTCTATCGATCCGGAAGAAACTTGTTTTATTATGTTGTATTCGGATATATCGAGCCTCGCCAAAAGGCTGAAAACCTACCTTTGATGTTCTATAATCATATTATAATTTTCCCAGTTTTCCAAGAGTTTTCCTCCCGTTTCGTGAGCTTTTGATAGATACCCGAACCGCCAAAGTCGGGCACTATATCAAACCGCTAGCGCAGTGTGTTTTTTGAGTATTCTTTCCAGCCTTTTGGCTGACCATAACCGAGAGTTTGCGGCTATTAACTTCTCCGCAACAATTCTACCCCACGAACATTCACTTCACCATGGTGTCCGCCTCCCCAAGGGCGACCTCCCTTCTAAGGGGTGTCCTTTGGTGCGATGAACGGGAAGACGGTGATGCCTATGCTACCTGCATCGATGAGGTGTTCGAGTCATCTCGCAATCCTTTGCATGGTTTGGTTGAAGGAGGAGGGGTGAGAGGGTAGATAGGACGAGAGAGGGTTGGTGGGATAGATCGAAGAGGCTATCGGCCCTCCTATCGGGGGGCGATAATGGATGAGCCCTGCGGGGTTTTCGAATGGGGCTCTGGTCGTCGGATCGATCGATGGCTGCGTTGAGCAGTGCTGAATGTCCTGTGCTGCACCCTGTGACCCCTTCCTCTTCCCCAAAAGGACCTCAACCCCCCCCCCCCCTCGACTACCCACAGCTGTTCAACGTCTCTCCCCTACTTACTCCAGTTTTTTTCGTTAGCCGCTCCTCCGCGCTTCCACGTAGCAGCCGTATATTTTCAGCATTCAACATTTCCCGAATCCACCGCTATTTATTAATTATAAAGCCACGAAACCGGGTCATCTATACAATTTTGCTATTTGTCAGCATTGCCGCTCCCGCTCTTTTTTGAGCGAGCGTTATTTTCCAAGCGACAAAAAGCTTCTTTTCTCTTTATTGGGGGCTGGAAGCTGTTATATAATCTTAATGATTCACATTTTTTGTTTGTTTTCAAGCTAAATTTAAATTAGATGCTAATTAGCAATTATTCTTGGCGGGGCTAAATTAAATTAAATATTTTCTATTTAAAATTTTTGAACCCTTCAAATGTCGGTATTTTCTCTAGTAATTGCCGTCTAATCCAATCATTACACATTTTGTTGACCCTCAAAACACCCAGCCCGGTCAGCCCGGCAATTAGCCCCCCAGAAACACCATTCCGATACCGACAGTTCCCCCTCCTCAAACCCAATAACACTAATGGGTTCATTGGGAGCAAATAATAGCTAACCTTATTCCCTCTCAATAACCCCATTACTTTTTCCTACTTTCTCTATGTCCTATCGGTCGGTCATTGACTGACTTGGCGGCTGTCAGCCAGGGTCGATTTGAATTGGCGCGCCGTTCGGCAGTCTTGCAAAAAAGGGAACTCTGCCGCTCGGCGCGACCCGCTTTTTGATGCGCTCATTCCCACGATTTCTCCTCAATTGCGTCCCCATCACCCATTGCACTAATGAGAGGCTAAGTCTGAGTCGACACTTTTGAGCTTGTTCTTCGAGACATTTACCCCTGACCCTGAGTCACTGATCCGTGACGTGGCGGGCGGTGCCCTCCCTATAATTCAGCGATGGCTCTAGATTACAGCTCGTATGAGTCGCCGTTTTGGGAGGTTTGGGGGAAAAGATAGTCGATGATAAGGAAAACGGCCTCTACATCAAAGTAGGTGGGGTGGGTCCAAGAAGTGACCAGGAGCAGATTAAATTGCTTTAATTTTGTATTTACTTAAGCAAATAGTATATTTCTTATCAACCAAGAACGCTTCTAGATTTTAATTGTTTATAGTTGTTTATTTTATCATTTTTAATCCGGTCCAGATTTTACTTAAGATGCATCTTAGGCCCGTTACCTAATGGAATTTTTGTATAGAAATCCCAAAAGGATTGTTATCAAAAACTTACATTCAAGCTCACATTTTTTCAATACTCTATCGAATGAGGTATGTTATAGCTGATAACAATTTTCCACCTACGCCAAAATTACTTCCCTTGTAAGATAAACGCTAATCTTCTGTACCCCTTGATTAATCCACATACCTTTACTGCAAAAACTATCTGATTTCCTACTCCTAAAAACTCCTGCTCCTTCTTCCCCATCCTCTGCTACCATTTCCCATTCCAGCGCACCCCAGATTGCCCTCCGCCCTTCGCGCCAAATGGGATCTCCAACCCCCCAAATTTTTTTTGAACAGACCGCATTCCGGGGGTACTGCTTGGCGCCGCCAAGCAGCACCCCCCGGCTCAACAAGCTGTGTCAAGTCACTATGTTCGCAGTCGCTCCTTCTCCCCGTCCATTTCTCCCATTTTGTGCATATTTTGACGCGATCCCCCCAATGAGCAATCGACAACGTTGCTCGCGCTTCGGGCTTCCGGTGCCCCCCAAAAACGGCTGCCTGTGGTCGGGCTGACAAAGCATTGAATCAAATCGAAACATTGACGGCAGGGGGGAAAGTTGGGGCGCGCCTGCTGGTTTTCTTGAATTAATCAAAACAGTCGGAGTGTTCGTCGAAGGGGAACAGTATATAGTTGCATTCCTGAAAATATACGATTTGGGCAGCGAGTTGGGAGTTGCGGACCGTACGTCATTTCAGCTGATTTTAACTAATTATTGTATTATTTTCAGCCCTCAATTAGTTGTATCCGAGAATAAGCATTTGATTTTCATAAGGTCATCAAGTTAATTTTATTCGGACTTTCCAGGTTTTAGTTGAATTCTGGAAATTTGAAGAGGTTCAAAGAGCTTAAAAATCATGAAACACATGATAGTTTCGTGTCATATATCTATTAATCTTGACGCCATTTACCATCCCTGAGACTTGACTTCCAGGTACTTTTCTCACATTTCTCAAGCGCATCAATCAAATTCTTGTGCAAAACCATTTTTTATGCTCCAAAATTAGAATCGGGAATTAATTTGAAAAAACCATCACGATTTTAAACGTTGTTCTCAACTTACCGTAAGAATTGTCCTTGCCCATCAGTACTGATAGATAGGCCACCGGTTCTTGTGTGGGTTTTTGTGAGCTTTACTCGAAGAGCCCCGGTGTGCTCCCAGCAGGTGGCTGACTCAATGCTAGCCGTCCTTGCCGCCTTTTTTGGGGGTGCGAGTCGATCTCTGTCTGTCTGTCTTTGTGTGTGTGCCAGTTCGCTGGCGCTCCGGAGTAAAATCCCTCGACGAAAATCGGGCGCCTCGGTTAACCCCAGGCACACGGTTTTTCGGTCGGCTAATCCAGGCAGCCCCCCCTTTGGGTCGATGGCCGAAATGACCCCGATTTTGTGGGCTGCGTGAGGGGGCGAGGGTGGATATTTTCGAAATTTATGAATTGTTAGATTTTTGAAGTTAAATTGTTGATATTGTATATTTTCGGGCCGAATAGGTGATTATGAATTTGCGGTTTATCGCCGCAAAAACCACTGCTTCTAGCGGTTCAGCAAAGTGATTGGTTTTTATGGATTAGGTGTATCTACCGAAAGCCCTGGCAACCAAAAACAATCGAACTTATTTCAAGCTTTTTTCAGGTTGATTTTATGCTCGAGAAGCGTAAATAAAGCATATTTAGGGGAGAACTAATGCTGCTTTCGAGATAGTGAGAGGCGTGCTTTTTTGAGAACTTTATTGCCGATAGGGATGGGATACTTCATAAAACTGCTTTTTGCTTTTTCCGAAACCCCCAGTGATGTTCTGCGCTTAGTTATACGTCAAATTTACTGTTGGTAGATGATTCTTACTGTGCTTCTTTGTTGTCCATCAACCTCCCTCGCCCCGCCCCACCTCGAAGTTTCTTCTTCGCCCCCCCGCCCGTGCCGAGGACCCCTTGTGTCGCATATTTTGCCCTGATTCAGCCGGTTCGAAAATAAAACGGCTGACTCAATCCGAATGTGCCGATGGCCTCCCCCTCCCCCCATCACCACATCGCTCCCACATCTGTCTTCTCCAAAAACCGAAACCAACACCGACCATCCCCCCCTTCCACCACCACTTCTTCGTGTAGGGTCTGATTTCCAAACATTCAAGACGATAAATCCAAAAAAAATGTTTGTGTACGAGCCGCGAAAAACACACCGCGGTCACGAGCCGGCCGCTGCGGCGCCCCACCCAACCCGGGGCCCCCCGCTTATTCAAACTTATCGCGCCTTTTCAAACACGCTAGCCGTTCACCCCCCCCCCAAACTTATTGAAAAAGGGCATCGTGGAGAAGTGACCGCTTCCCCGGAATTTTCACTGAGTTTCGTCTGCAAATTTTTGATTCCATTCGCGGATTCCTCCAATTTCTCGGTCTCTGCACCCGTGGACAATAAACGCTATCGGTGCCCTCGAAAAAAGGCCGTAAAATGCAAAATAGCCCTCTCGACGACTCGGTTGTGGGGAACACATATCAAGGGCACCGAATAGGACTATTTACAGTTATTTAGCTTTTCTTGGGGTGTTTATTAGAATCGTCGTTTTGATGGAAAAGTCGTTATTATATGTAAAGATAGTGTTTGTGTTTTTCTGTGTGTCTGTCCATCTGCATGTAACATCCGTAAGTATGTCCTAAAAATATCTTAAGAAGGCAAAAGTTTGAGGGCATGTTTCATACGTCATTAGGTGCGTCTTGGTCTTTAGCTGAATACCAAATTTCTGAAAATTAAGATTAAAATTAGGGTTTCATCAACATATTGCTAACTCCCTTTGTTTGGAAGTAATTAGAACCAAAAGTGGTGCGCTACATGCGGGCGCAGAAGAGATATTTTTCAACCCTAAAACCCCTTTTTATCAAAACCAAAAACCACGTAAATGGCCTATTAGTCGATCACTTCCCCCACCGGCGCACCAAGGCGCGCGCAGCGGAGCTGGTGCGGCGCCCAGGCGCGGGAGGCATGTTTGTGTGTGCTAGATGTTAGTGAAGTAGTGGCATGGCGCGGAATAGGCTTATCCGTCCCCCCAACCCTACCCGCAGCCCTGCAGGACGTCGAACTAGCCTCGTGTGACGCGGTGCTTCTTCCCGTTGCTGGGGGGCACACGTCCCTTACGGCCATTAGGACAATGGCGTATATGGGGGAACTTTAAGGGGGTGGAATACTGTGTTTCTTTCTGTTTCTTTTCTTCCCTGCTCATGGTGTCTCTTTCTGGACCCTGTCCTTTATGGACAACGACCTCCTCTTGGGGGTACATACTAATTATTGCTCTTCTCACCGTACCCGAATACCTTTATGGATCGATCTTTGGGGTAGTTATGGTATATGACTTTTGCCGCCGATTTTTACCTAGAATAGTCATTTATTACCGCCATAAATTAAAAAAGACCGTGATAATATATATCCTTAATTAGAGTATCAAAAGTTTTAATATTAACAAGAGCTTGGCATTTTAAGACAATGGAGTCCCAAAAGTCGTGTAATATAGTTGCTTTAAAGGAGCATCCGTATGAAACAAATCTTTACATACATTTACAAATGTTGAGATTTTTTACATATGACGGGATGCCAATAAAAGTTTTTTTATGGAATCTAACTATTCTCCGGGACGGCATCATCTAATAAAAGAATGACCCTGATTCCCAACAATTTCTTAGCCTCCCCTTCCCTTGTCCGCCCCTTTTAAACGATGTTTACGGGAAGTCGGCAACCCCAGAACCCAGCGACGGGGTGCGACACCCTATATCTGTGTCTCTCCTTCGTTCTTCCTCCTCGTTCCCGCCGCCCGCCCGACCATATCCGGCGACATCTCTCGGGGTTGGGCTGGATGGGTCGAAAGAGCCGAGACACCAATCCGTACCCTAGATTGTCCCCTTGGAATGCTCCCTTTCTCATCGAGATCTGCCGATATTCGACGCTTATCCCACCGCTCGCCCATCCCCACCCGGGGGCTCTTCGTTGTCTTTCCGGAATTTATGACGGCTGCCGATAGGTTTTGTTGCTTAGTCCTTAAATTCTAGTAGTTTGGGCATTAATAAGAGTGACCTTTGCGCTTTACTAAGGGCACGCTTTAATTTTGGGCCTGTTTCTTTCTAGGGGCATTTTAATGCCCTTAGTTTGTCTGCAAATTACGATAAATCGACCCTATTCCGAAAAAGCCCTATCCGAAAAAGCTATCAGGAAAATTCAGGTCTGCCTGAAAAAGTTTTCTTATGCCATTTTTTGCGTTTGCCTTTTCAACAGGATGCGCACAACCCAAATTCTCAAACCAGTCCATTTAAACTCATCGTTTGATAGTTTTCTGTATTCCAGAATCCACGTTCCCTCTGGCTAATCAAAAACATATCTAGTCCCCTCTAATCCCTAAAAAATTCATCGATCCATTCCCGATTAGTCACCGAATTCTAGAAATTCCACTAACAAAATCGACCCCCAACCCCTGCCCTCTTTCCACCCCAACATCCGCCCATTCAATCGGCAATATCGCCAGGAATCCGATGATGACTTAACGGAAAACAGCCCCAACCCTCGACACACAGCCACAGGGCGAAAACATGCTTTTCCAACCATCGGGTGCTGCCGCTCTCCGCCAATCACTGAAGCTCACCCCCCATGTCCAACCCAATAACTGATCAATGCCCTAAAATGGAAGAATAGGAAGAATCCCAAGCATTTCGGCTTGTGTGCTTGTTGACTTTTCGGGGCGCGGGCCACCCAATCGATGGCCGGGCGGTATGATTCGACCACAATCGCACCGAATGGAATTCGTCCCGTTATCACCCAAGGGGGGTCTCTGCCTCGGGTTGGGTGCTTTTACAAGAATTGTTGCCGTTTTTTTACGAGTGATAAAGAGGAAATACTAGGGGGTGGTTGGGAGGGGGCGGTGGTGCTGGATTGGGAGGGGAGGGGATGACTAAAGGCCGTTCGGAGATAAGGTGTTCCATTAACCAGCAAATCGATTTTGGGGTTCTTTGACCTTGTAACTTGTTTTGGGTATGCAATACGGGGGCTCCTGGGGTACGGAGGCCTTTTTTTGTTGTATCTAGTTTGATTTTAATCGTTATTTTTTTACAATACTGTATTATTTCGGTTCTCCCAGGTTAGTCAGCCAGGCAGGCCTTTTAGGAAAGTGTTTCTATCAAAATGTATCCTTTTGTTTTTTGAGAATATGCTTCCCCATGTTTAAAAAATTAAAGAGGGATGCGATGCGGTATTTGACGGAAATCTAGCGAGTGTATTTTCAGCTTTTCTAGCAATAGTAGAACATAGACTCTAAAAACGTTTGTTTTGACCTGTGTTCCTGTTTGTATGTCTAGTAATGCTCTATGTAGCGGTCAATTTTTGAATCCAGACGGCCCAAGCCCTTTTTTGCCATTTGTTGGCTAGTCAGCTATTTTGTTTATGGAATGCACTGCGCATGCAAAAGTGCAAAAGGTGCCACATCAACTACACGAAATTCCAGTGAAGCTTATACCCCATCCTTCCCAACCCCTTTAAAAACCGGTCCCCACCATGGTGCCAGCCGTGGGCCCAAATGGCAACCATCCCCCCTTAAAGAGCGGATCGTTCCCGCGGGTTTTGGGGTCTGACCTCCCCGGTGTGGCTGCGCTGTTGGGGCGCGAAGAAGAAGAAGGAGAAGGGGCAGAAGGAGGGGGTGAAGGGGGGCACACCGACCAGGGGGTGAATGCAGGCGATTCGGGTGGGGGTAGTGGAGGTGGTGGTGGTGGAGGGACCTTGACTCGCACGTGTCAATAGGAGGAGGAAGGACTGAGTCTTGTCCGGAACCGCCCCAGCCAACCACCCGAGACTCCTTGTCCGAGTTCTGGCTCTGCTCAGCCCCTGGGTATATGTGGCCATATCAACGAAAGCATGACGAAGCTCTTCAGCGATTACTTCCATTTTTTGCGCTTTACTGTATATTTATTCTACTTGCTTTGCACTCTTGACTTTTCGATATATTAAAAGTCCACACCTTTTTCACTAAAATTTTTAGCATACTAAAAACTACTTTTGTCCTTTAAAAAAATACGCTGACCTGTCACTTTAGACCAGCCTGAGGTCAATATTGACTTGGACCCTGGCGCTTATGTCTCTACTTAGACGCCAACCATAAGCTCCTGCTTCTCTCTCTCTCTCTCTCTCTCTCTCTCTCTCTCTCTCTCTTTCTTTCTTTCTCTCTCTCATAGCCACTGGCCGTTGCTCAACACCTCCAATTCGCAAAAACCATTTTAAAATTCTTTAACGTCCGCCTAACTTTTTCTTTCATATTTCAATATTCACGCATGTTTATCCACGAACCATCGATAACCCTTTTCAAAAACTTATTTTCACGGTTTTATGCTCTAAAAATGCTCTCAGGTTTATTTACCACTTCCTTTCAACATCCAAAACCCGAAGCTCGACAGAACGCGTTCCACAATATTTTGTCTTTCTCCCCTGAATCAAAAAGCCTCCCATCCGGTTCGACCCCACAACATCATCTCGCCTTTCTTTTATCTCCGTTTTTCGTTACTATTTCCTGGTCGTTCTTTCGTCTTATGCTTCAGTCACTCCCTCCCCGAAAACCCGCCTTTTCCAAGTCCCCAGTCAAAATTCTTATCAACCCATGACGCCATACTATTGGCGTTTATTCATCCAGATTCTTAAGACCAAAAAAAAGTTGCCGCCTTCCGTTGGTTGGAGAAATTTAATTTTGGGCAGTATTTGGAATTGAAGTCAGGGTGTGACTCGTGCGCCGGGGCGTTTCTTTGTTGATGGTGAGAAGGGTGGAATTCATGCATTATTCATTCCCATCGATGTCTTTCCGGGCAGTCATTTTTACAATACTCCCTCCAATCATTTGATTCCAGGGTGTGACTTCGAGAGGCAACATATCGGGTGAAGAGTGGTGCATTTGTTGCTTCGGAAATGGCGTCCGATATCGCCTTTTTGATGGTAGGTTTTACCTATGCTAAACGTTGTAAATATACATTCATAATATAAATATTTATTATATATTATTTTTTCAGCCCCAGCGAAATGCGATCGCTGATCCAGCCCTCGCAGCTGAATGGGCGAAAAAGAAGCTCTGCTGGGTGCCAGATGAAAAAGAGGGATTCGTCCTCGGCTCAATCAAGTCAGTGAAAAACTGATCAGATTTTTATCCTAGTATAAAATTTGCTTAATAAGCTATTAATACATGGTTTTAGGTCCGAAAACGGAGACGAGTTGACGGTTGAATTGACAGATTCTGGCAAAAACTTGACAATCAGCCGCGATGATGTCCAGAAGGCCAACCCGCCCAAGTTCGATCGGGTATGCATATTTAACTATTTACCAGAATTATTGATTTAGGTTGACGATATGTCCGATCTCACCTATCTCAACGAAGCCTCGGTGCTCCACAATTTAAATCAACGCTATTATTCGTCACTAATTTATGTAAGCAACTAACATCCTTCTTCTAACGATTTTTTAGACGTATTCGGGTCTCTTCTGCGTCGTCATCAACCCGTACAAGAAACTGCCCATCTACTCCGAGAAGGTCATCGAGGAGTTCAAGGGCAAGAAGCGTCATGAGATGCCGCCTCACATTTTCGCCATCGCCGAGTCAGCGTACAGAAAAATGTTGCAGGAGCGGGAAGATCAATCTATTCTCTGCACGTACGTACAAAAATTTTGGTGAAGATCCATTTCGTTTAGTGGAGAATCCGGTGCTGGTAAAACCGAGAACACGAAGAAGGTCATCCAATACCTCGCCCATGTCGCTGGCGCAACACGATCCAAGAATTCACAAAGCAATATGATTGCGAAGGTATTCAACTTGCCACCTTACTGAATATGGGCAGCACATACTCGAATCGCATGAAGGAGAAAAAATCAGAAAAGCATGAACTTATTTGCATGAACGGGGCCGCGAAATAACCCAGAAGCGGAGGGGGTTATCCGTAATTTTCAGTACCCGTATATCAGTCTCGAGGACTCAAAGGCTATTGTAAGTTGACGACACAGTCGATGTCGTGTGTAAATGTTGAAACTGTAAAGCAACAACCCCCTGTATTGTCAATTCATGTCCACGCACCTTGGTTCTATTTTCAAGGGCGACCCGACGGCGCTGGACGATTTGATTATGGTATAGTTATCTGCGTCTCATTTCCCCCATCCGGGGAGAGAAACGTTGGAGTGTTGCTCTAACAAGCCGCACAAACACCAACAAACACACAGAACTGTCGACGAGTGGACTAACTATCTGGGAGGGGGGATGGGGTAGAAGAGGAAGATGGTGGACCGTGTTTTTGGGGTGTTCCCACGAGGCTCTCGCAACGTATTTGTGCTTAGGATTGCATTGTCAATATCGTGCCTTGAATTCGAGCAAAAAAGTATTAAGCCGTGGTGGTTGTACGGTAACTAGGTGGTTAGTAATGGAATGCCAAATTAAAAGTTAACGTTCTTTTTTCGCGGATGCCTCGAAAATAAACAAAACCTAGCTAGCTAGACAAGATTCTAGATAACTTTCCGACCAAAAAAAACTACTTATCTCGCTTTCTGATACCTTTGATGTCCAAAAAACAACCTTACCCTGTTTCCGCATTGTTAAACTTACCCACCGATTGTACAAACCATCCCCTTTATGCTATCAAAAAAAACGTTGTGTGAACTTTTAATAACCTAAATACCCACCAAAATCAACTATATCCATATTTTAGGGAGAACTCGAGTCCCAGCTCCTCCAAGCCAACCCCATCCTCGAAGCCTTCGGTAACTCGAAGACCGTGAAGAATGACAATTCCTCCCGATTCGTAAGCGTTTCGAATTTTCCTTGATGAACTCCGCTTAGGGTAAATTCATCCGCATCAACTTCGACATGTCCGGCTTTATCTCCGGCGCCAACATCGAGCATTATTTGCTGGAGAAGTCGAGAACACTCCGTCAAGCGCAAGACGAGCGGTCCTTCCACATCTTCTACCAATTCCTGAAGGGCACAGATCCCCAGCAGAAATGTAGGAATCAAATTAACAATTAGGAATCTAATCTTTCTTTAGCCCAATTCCTGCTCGAGGATGTGGATCGATACCGTTACCTCAACAACGGCTACATCCAGCTTCCAAACGTGGACGACTCCGTGGAGTTCCAGAACACAATCAAGAGCATGAAGATTATGGGATTCTCAGACGAAGAAGTTGCATGTAAGTCTCCATTTAAGGTATCGGCAAACTATTTTTTTCAGCTGTACTTCGAGTTGTCTCCGCGGTTCTCCTCCTTGGAAACATCGAAATTAAGCAGGAGCGCAACAGCGACCAGGCCATCATGCCCGAGGACAAGGTCATCCAGAAGGCTTCTCACCTTCTTGGCGTCAATGTCACCGAGCTTCAGAAGGCTTTCCTTCGACCAAGGATCAAGGTATGCCCCGTCTAATGCCACGCATCAAACTAAACAATTTCAGGTCGGCCGTGACTTCGTCCAAAAGGCGCAGAACAAGGAGGCCACCGAGTTCGCCATTGATGCCATTTCAAAGGCCTGCTATGAACGACTCTTCAAATGGCTTGTCACCCGCATCAACAAATCTCTGGACCGAACCCGTCGGCAAGGAGCTTCTTTCATAGGGATTCTCGATATTGCTGGGTAAGTATGCCTATAATATTAACAATTATATCTCTCAAATCTTAGCACGCAATTTAAATATCTGATAAATAATATTGGATATTGGATGGATAAATATTTTAAATATAAATATAGCACTTTTAGCTCAATTTTTCTAGATTTGAAATCTTCGACCTGAACTCTTTCGAACAGCTGTGCATCAATTTCACCAACGAGAAGCTGCAGCAACTGTTCAACAACACTATGTTCGTCCTGGAGCAGGAGGAATATCAAAAGTAAGAAATAACTTTTTGGTTAAAATTATTGTTTAGGGAGGGGATCCAATGGGACTATGTTGATTTCGGCCTTGATCTCCAGCCAACGATTGATTTGATTGAAAAGGTATTATCGTTAGTGCCTTTAACTATTGGCCAATTATTTCAGGGTCTGGGTGTCTTGGCGCTTCTGGACGAAGAATGTGCCTTCCCGCAAGCAACCGAGAAGACGTTCGTCGACAAGCTGACGTCGAACCATCAGAAGCACCCCAAGTTCATCCTCCCCGACATGCGCGCCAAGAGCGATTTTGCGGTATGTTTTCTTACACCCTTGCTTGGTTACTGTAGCTCCACACCCACTAATCAATTCAGGGCCAGGATCGATCGGTTATGTTCGGTGTAAGTACAGTGAAGAGGAAATGCTCCCCAGTTTTTGATACTCATCACCATTTTTTATCGAGAATCCCTGAATCGGTGGCTCGGGCTCAAGCTTGCACGCCAAAACGTGGGGAGCAACGGCTAGAGCCCGGTCCATCGATTCTTGTTGCTCGCTCCAAGTCAGCACGTGTTCACTTTTTTAAAAGCTTCTCCTTTACTACTTTTAATCTTCAAACCGACAAAAATAGTTTTTCCTTAACAAAGTTTTAACTTGTAGGTGGTCCACTATGCCGGACGTGTGGACTACTCGGCCGACAAATGGTTGGTGAAGAACAAGGATCCGCTGAACGAGAACGTCGTCAACTTGATGCAAAATGCTAGCGATCCGTTCGTTGTAAATATCTGGAAGGATGGTAGGCAATTCTTAGCACCCTTAACTGTCAATTTTTAGCCGAATACACCTCGATCTATGCCAACGAGATGAACGAGACGGCCTTCGGCACGCGAGCCAAGCGCGGAATGCTCCGAACTGTTGCTCAAATGCACAAGGAAAGCCTGTCCCGCCTGATGGCCACCCTGAAAAACACCTTCCCACACTTTGTCCGTTGTATCATCCCCAACCACGAGAAGAAGCCCGGCAAGATCAACTCGATGCTTGTTCTCGAACAGCTACGATGCAACGGTGTCCTTGAAGGAATCAGAATCTGCCGACAGGGATATCCCAACAGGGTTCCATTCCAAGAGTTCCGCCATCGATACGAGATTCTCACTCCTAACATCATCCCACGTGGATTCATGGATGGAAAGGAGGCCGCAAAGAGGATGATTGAAGCCCTGGAGATCGACCCAAATTTGTACCGCATCGGTCAGAGCAAGGTCTTCTTCCGCGTCGGTGTTCTGGCTACCCTTGAGGAGGAGAGGTAGAAAAACTAGCTCACAATTACTACGACAATTTTTAGGGACAACAAGTTGACCGACTTGATCGTCTCATTCCAAGCCCAATGCCGTGCATACCTGGCCCGTCGTCTCTACCAACGCCGTGTCCAACAAAGCAATGCCATTCGTGTCCTCCAACGTAACGGACTCGCTTGGCTGAAGCTGAGGAACTGGCAGTGGTGGCGTCTCTTCACCAAGGTATTAATTTTTCAGTTGTTATTATACAGTTTTTGAGGTCAAACCTCTCCTCCAAGTCACCAACCAGGAGAAGGTCATTGATGAGAAAGACCGAGAAATCCGCGAAGCCAAGGAACGCCTTGAAACCGTTGAACGCGAGTACGCCGAGACCCAGAAGAAATACGAACAGGTATTGTTTTCAAGAACAAATTACGAAAGCTTCTTTTTCTTCTAGGTTGCTGCCGAAGCAAAACAACTCGGTGATACCCTCGCATCTGAGGTAGACTCGCGCGCCGAACTGGAGGAAATCAACAACAGGCTGAACACGAAAAAGGTGTGTCATTTAAAAACAAACGGTCTCGCGCCCCGATCATGCATCATCCATCCTCACCCACATTATAACGAATTTCTATTGATGAAAATTTAATCCTATTCAACTGATTTTCTTTAGGTTGAGCTGGAATACGAGCTGAACGATCTTCGCGAAAGAATGGGTGATGAAGAGACAAGGATCCTTGGACTCAGCGAAGAAAAGAAGAAACTGGCTGAGACTGTCCGTGACCTGGAGGAACAGCTTGAGCAAGAGGAACAAGCCCGTCAGAAGATCCAACTTGATAAGGTAAGAAATGATGCATAGGCTTTGCATAATCCCACTTTCTTTTTTAGGCCAACGTCGATCAGCGTCTCAAGAAGCTTGATGAAAGCTACGCCGCTCTCCATGATGCCCACGAAAAGTTGACAAAAGAAAAGAGGAGCTTGGAGGAGAGAGGTCAGCAACTCGCCTCGCAGCTCCAAGAAGAAGAGGAGCGTGTGAAGCACGTCGGCAAGCAACGCGGCAAGATCGAGGCCCAGGTTCAAGAGCTCGAGCAAGACGTTCTCCGTGAGCGGCAACTTCGCAACGAGATCGAAGCTGCCAGGAGGAAGATTCAGATGGACCTGGACGAACAGCGAGATGCCGTTGAAGAGAAAAATGGCAAACTTGAAGACCTGACCCAACAACTGATGCGTAAGGAAGAAGAGCTTGCCCATCTGTTGACCCGCAATGATGAAGAGTCGGCCCAGGTACAGCTCCTTCAGAAGCAAATTCGCGACCTTCAATCGACCGTCGAGGAACTGCGAGAGGACATCGAAACCGAGCGATCTGCTCGGAGCAAAGCCGAAAGTGCACGCAAAGAATTGAACGATCAATTGGAAGACCTGCGCACGCAGATGTTTGAAGCGACCGATAAGTCTCAAGCGTCGCAAGAGATCCAGAAAAAGAAGGATGAAGAGCTTCGCGCCATCAAGAAGGCTTTGGACACTGAACGTGCCCAATTCGAGAGCCATATTGCAGAACAGAAGACCAAGTATCAGCGACAAATCGAGGACCTCATCCAGGAAGCCGATTCGGCAAAGAAGGCCCGTGCACAGACGGAGCAGAAAAAAGCAGCTCTTGATACTGAACGGGCAGAGATTGCTCAGGAATTGGCTAAAAAACATGCTGAGAATGCTGTCATGGAGCTCCAGGCACAGTTGAACGAAAGCGAAGATGCTCGGCGAGCTGCTTGCGAACAGCTAGAAAGGGCGCGGGAGGAACTCGATAACGTCAACCGGCAGAAGGAGAGTGACGAGCACGTCTTCGGACAACTATCACGCAAAGTCACGACACTTGAGCAACAACTCCAAGAGATGAACGATAGCCTTCAAGAAGAAACTCGCCAGAAGCTGAGCTATCAATCGAGGGCCCGTCAACTGGAGGCCGATCTTCAGGTTGGATATAAAGTACGCTTTACACGAGACTTAAATTTAGACTTTGAACGATGAACAAGTCGACGTTGAGTCTCAGAAGGAGCAGTTGAATCAGGAAGTTATCGGACTGCGGTCGCAACTTGCTGATGCTCGCAAGAAGGCTGATGAGGGTGTCATCATCCAGCTTGAGGAGCAAAAGAAGAAGGTTCGTTAAATTTTAGCAAACGTTTAACTCAAATTTTAGGGACAGCGTGAGATCGAAAAGCTACAGAAGCAGTTGGCCGACAGCGAGTCCGGCAAGGAGCGAATTGTGGCGGCTAAGCGGAAGTTGCAGGAAGAGTTGGAGGATATCGTGATGGAGATGGAACAAGCAAAGTCAGCTGCTCGTGAGACCGAGAAATCCCGCAGAAAATTCGATCAACAGCTGGCTGAAGAGCGCGCCAACATCCAGAAGGTTGTTCTCGAGCGTGACTCTCATGCCCAGGAATCTCGTGACCGCGAGACCAGAATCCTTTCCTTGCAAAACGAAATGGATGACCTGAAGTCTCGTTATGATGAAGTCGACCGTGCCAGGAGGACCCTCCAGGAACAGTTGGATCGAGTGATGGGTTCCACTGATGATGCCTCAAAGCAGATGCTTGACCTCGAAAAGGCCAAACGAGCATTGGAACAGGAGTTGGCTGAACAAAAGATCACAATGGATGAGCTCGAAGATCATGCCCAGTTGGCTGAAGACGCCCGTCTTCGCCTAGAAGTTAATCTCCAAGCCGAGAGGAGCGAGAAAGAACGATTGCTTGGGCTGAAGGATCAAGAAGCCGAAGAAAAGCGACGGTCCTTGATCAAGCAAATCCGCGACCTTGAGACCGAGTTGGAGAACGAGCGCCGCGGAAAGGGATCTGCTGTTTCTAACAAGAAGAAGCTGGAGAGTCAAGTCACCGAGCTCGAACAACAACTGGAGGTCGCTAACAGGCTGAAGGAGGAGTACAACAAACAGCTGAAGAAGAACTCCACCGTCATCAAGGAGTACCAGCGTGACTTTGAGGATGCCCGACAAGCCAAGGAGGAGATCGCAGCGCAATTGAGGGACATCGAACGCCGTTTGAGGTTGGTCATTACACTTATTAACCTAGGAACATTGATTTTCGATCATTAATAGTAAATTGTATACCTTGTATTTTAGATCCTCTGAGGCTGAAAACCAACGTCTGCAAGAAGCCAACGAGGCTTTGGTGGCCCAAAAGCGACAGCTTGAGGCCGACAAGGATGAGTTGGAAGAACGTCTTGGCAAAGGCGGATCCATCACTTCCGACGAGAAGCGCCGCCTCGAGGCTAAGATCCAGCAGCTTGAGCATGATATCGATGAGGAACAGAGCAGCTCCGAAATTGCCATGGACAAGATGAGGCGCGCCCAGCTCCAGGTGGGAAAGTTTCTAAAAGCTTATGATTTCTTCTAGGTCGAACAGCTGACCACCGAGTTAAGCATGGAGCGATCGTTGTCGCAGCGGGCTGATGCTGAGAAGCAGCAGCTTGAGCGCCAGAACCGCGAGCTCAAGGGCAAGATTGCTGAGCTAGAGACGTCGGCTGCCTCTCGTTCTCGTGCTCAGATGGCCGCTTTGGAGACTAAGATCCAGTACCTCGAGGAGCAGAACAACACCGAGGCACAGGTAGATCAGATCGAAAGTAGCAATTGAACAACACATTTAAGGAACGAATGAACGCCATCCGAACTGTTAAACGATTGGACAAGCGATTGGCCGATGCTATTGTTCAACTGGAAGATGAACGACGGAACGTTGAGCAAAATAAGGTATCTACCATTTTGGAGATAGAGAAACATGGTCATGCTCAGGAGCAAGCTGAACGCGCCAACGCACGAGCCCGCCAGATGCGACGACAACTTGACGATATTGAGGAGGAGCTGACGCGTGAAAAGACCAAGAGCCGCAACCTCCAACGAGACATCGATGACCTCAACGAGGCCAACGACAAGTAATACCAATTTCCCAACATTTAACGTTTTTCTTACCCTTTTAGGCTATATGATGATTTACGCAAAGAACGGTCGCACTATTTATTATATCCGTATAGAACATCTAGCACACTTAGGTTCAGAAAACCGCCTAGTTTTAATTTTAGCCGTAACAATTGGCTAGCCTTGAAACCATTTTTTAATTAACACTCTTGCCATCAGTTAACCAATTGCTATTTTTAGCCTGATGCGTGATATGAACCATGCCCGAAGTGGGGCCACCTCTCGCCGATTTGGACCAAGCAAACGTTTCTTGAAGGAATCCAACGACAATTTAGTTGATGAGGAGGGTAGCATCGGTGAGTCTTTCAAAAAAAATCAAATTATAACTTATTCGTATAGTAAATATATTTGAACAACGTAGAAGGGCAGCTAGTGTCCCAATTCTATCGCGAAATGTATTGACTAACGTCACTAGAACCAAAACTTTCACTGGCTCTTTGCACGCAGTCAATCAAATCAAGGAAGAACCGCAAAGTGGGGAAGGCGACGATAGTTCCTTGACCGGATCGGAAATAATGGGCTTTGCTCTCACACAAGTCGGAATAGGTTCCAATGGGAAAGGGGAGGTTCATAGCCAATCGGAGAAACTGGAAGCCTCTTCTCTGATCCGTGAAAAACGACAAACTATCACAGAAAATAGCCATTCCAACGATAGCGGGGAGGAGTTGGATGAATCTGTACTTGATCAAGGATCCGAAAAGGCTTATGATGGAGCTGGTGCCGAAGAAGTGGACTATGATGAGCAACAATATGATGAACATCATCGTGCTTCCGAATTTGACGAAGAATTAGAAGAAGAACAAGAAGACGAACACGACATTTATATCGAAGAAAATTACGATGAAGAAGATGAGACTTTCGAAATCGGAGAAGAATTAGATGAATCAGAAAAGGTTGAAACGGAAAACCAGGAACCAATGTATGATATAGAAGAACCGGAAGAGGAAATCAGCGATGTACAAATTGTAGAAAAACTATCGACTAGGAGGTTGAGCCTCAAACCGGCCAGCTATTATGATAGTCAAGAATTCGCGGAACCTGCTCCTCCACCTATCACTAGAAGCACAAGTGTTGTTTCGCGAAGATCAAGCTCTCAACCTCACCCTTACCAAAATCAAATGAGCCTCGGTACAGATGGTAATACATTAATTAGCAAGCTACATAACACCCAGCGTGTAGGCAAATTTTAAATTTTAAACCTATGCTAGCTAAATAACAATTACGCATTTAAAGCTAGTTCCTCCCAAAAAAAATTGCTAGGAGCAATTCAATAATTTAGTCTCAGGCTCTGATGCGACCGACGAGCTGAAGAAGTCCTCCTTGAACTAGATGCCAAATAATTGATTCCCTTCCCCGACGACGCACTTTTCTGCACCGGTGTATTCGTGATAAACCCTTGACTGTGTGCTTTTTATTTTTATTACCCTTTTTCAAATACGGAAAGAAACAAAAACCCCTCGCACTTTGCCATCCATCCCCCTCACCTAATCCACTTTTCATTTGACTCCAATATCACTTTGCGCTGCCTACACTGGTAAACGTAATTATTATATATGCACAGCTTTGTCTTGCTTTTTGACCCCCCGTTCCGCCTTTGATATTTATGCATCAAAAAAACGCCTGAAACCTTTCGCAGTCAAAATTGTGAACCATCAACATTCCCCGATTTCGGTCCTTCGTCGCCTCCCCCACACATTAGTTAACTGTGCTTTATCGTTTATTCTCTTCTGCCTTCACCAAGCTGATGTGCCTCTAATGCAATATAGCGTAATTTGATTGTCTACGGCTTGCGTCTCGCGAAGGGATCCATTTTTGTGTGTGAAGATTTTTAATAAATATTTGCTAACAAAATTCGGGGAATAACATCGAGGCAGAAGAAAATGAAAAGAAAATATATAAACAAAAAACCTAAGAAAAATACAAGGCTTTGGAATAAAAATTGTAAGCTGTATGGATTCTAAATTTTCGACCATCTTGGCGCCATTCAGCGCTCTTTGCTAGGGCATCGCGATCGTTATCTCGTCGCCAACGGTTAGATGGCGCACTAATGAAACATATAGATGAACTGCCTAGTTAGCATTAATGTGAGGCTATTTCTGCAACAAATAAAACACCAAAATTGCTCATTTCTTACACAAAATAATATCAGCTGAGCTAGGACATATAAAAAAGGCAAATATAAGTGAAAAATAAAACATCGCCAAAAAAGTTAGAAAGAAGTGAACACCGAAATTACTCATTCGTCTCAGAAAATCGCATGAAGCCACGTAACTACCACACCCATCACCTCGCAAAAACCTGCAACGTCACTGACCACCCTCACCATTAATTCCCTGGCATGCCCTCCTGCTCCATTCCCTATGAGCAACAAAAAAAGAGACACATCTTCGGACGGGTTGACCTCGGCGTTGCCCTCTCGCTTCGTCATCAGGACATTTGTGCCAAACTTTTGCGGGAATGGACTGCGGACGGCTTTTCTTCCACTTGAGATACATCAAGTTCAATGGCACTCCAGAGTATCGAAACCCTTGGGCTTCCCTGAAAGCCTTGTCACCCCCCGAGGTGGCTGTCTTTTTCCGCCTCTCCGCTACAACCCTTTAATTGTCCTGTTTCCGCTTGTTGCCCCCTCCCTTTTTGGCTTTGACGGTGCGCCAAGTTCATATGGCCTCGGGGTGTGTATAAAGGGTGGCCTGGTGGGAAGAATACTTCAGAGGCATCTCTCCTGCAGAAATGGTGGGTTTAGCATTGGTTTTCAGGATATTTTGTGTTTTCTAGAAATTCTTGGTTGTTGTCGCTCTTCTGGCCGCCCCGGCTTTTGCTTGCCTTGGAGGAGGAGGTGGAGGTTGCTGCCCTCCCCCACCACCGTAAGTTTTTCATCTGAATCTTGACATATTTAATAATATTTTTAAAGGCTATTAATAAAGATGCTATGACCGCAGAAGCCTCAAATTTTGAAAAAATGCTGGCATGCTTTTTCGGTTAGCGAGCATGGCCAGATGAAAGCTTAGCCCCTTTTCTTTTCATATTTATTTACATTTATATCCTCTTCCAAACAAATATTTTAAAACAATATTTCAGATGCGGAGGCTCTGCCTGCCCACCCCCACCCCCATGCGGAGGCTGCGGAGGAGGAATCTCTGGTATTTACCTTCTTTCAAACTAGGATACCATGTTTCCAGCTGGCCCAGCCCCTAGCTACGCTGCCGCTCCCGCCGGATACGCTGCTCCTCCTTCTGGAGGATACGCCGGCCCAGCTCTGCCACCTCCTCCCCCACCTCCCCCGTCCGGTGGATACCAGGCCGGACCCCAGGGATACGCCGGATAAGCACTCCCGCCTTGCCGATAACACCCCCATATCCATGTAAATTATTATCGGTTCTTGGTGAATAAAGTTTTTATTTGTATTGCAGAGAGAAAAGAAAACTATAAAAAGCGTTAGAAAAGTTAAGAGAATTTTGAATGCATTTTTACAAAGCAGAGTGACGTTTTTAGCTAATAATACACCTTGCTATGTAATGTAGTTAGTTCTATAAAGTTTCAAACCCTTAATAAAGCTCGTATTTCAAAAGTGTCGGATCTGTGATGGCCCTGGAGAAACATTTTCTCAAACCGCGTCAAACATAGGCAAGATTTGCCTTTCAGATCGATTTTTTCGAAGACTATTAATGTTTAGAATTTTTACAATCGACATTTTGCTCAGAATTTTTAGCTTTATTTAATCATCATTCGGGGAAAGAGCGCCTTTTAACGTACCTTTAGAAACTTACCAGGTCATTAATGTTTAGAATTTGCCCAATGGCAATTTTGCTGAGAATTTCCGATTGAATATGCCCTCTCAGCCGCCACTTTTACGACTCATATTTCGCAGGAGCGCGCTGTATGGGTCTCCCATCTGAGTCTGCTTTCCAACCGTAAAAATGCAAATTTTTCCAAATTTGTCTATTCTGCTGTGTGCCCTCCTTTAATAGGCTTTCTAACTTTAATCCTCCCTATCTAATCCTCGACTACAGTAGGGACTACTACACTGCCGTCGATAACAGGCTATCTCGGCATACCTGTTCGGCCAGTATTTTTTTGGACGAACATAGTACCTACCAACAAGGAACCAGCCGATTTCGTAAGGTACCCCATAGGCATCGTCAACCCCCCTCGTCATCATTGCTGCAGCAGCCGGTTCCCGGCTTTTGCCATCGCCTCCCCAAGCTTTCTCCGATTTTCCCTTCAGCACCTCCAGCGCATCCCGCAACTACACGAATCCCTGATTAGAGGTGCTGGCCGGCACGATTCATCGCGCTTTTTGCTTTTGACTAAAGGCCTCTTCCCCTTAAGTTCCCTAGGGCTGATGTTGCGCCATGTGGCACGCGATTTATAGCTTCGTCTACCTCGGTAAAACTCGTGGCATGTGTGACTGGCCTAGGAATGGGGGGAGATGCTATTTTTACCGTTAACTCGGCGCGATGTTGGTGGGATTGCTTTCTGCTAAATTGCAACAATGTGGCAGCTTTGCGTGATAGAAAATTCCACAAAAAGCGGAGGATTTGATTAAGTATGGGTTGGAAGCTGCGAGTGAGTGTGACACGCGATTGGTTTCGTTAAATTAGGTATTCAGTTGAAGAAAAGGGCTTTGGTTCAACAAAAATAAATTAATTTTTATTTAAATTATATGCTGGTTTTAAGCGAACTTTAAAAGGCCCGGCCAAATTAAATGTAAATCTGGTCTAACTCCCTAATTAGCATAAATCGTCTCCGCTCCCTCCCATACGGGCTCGTGCGCACTCTCTACCCCACTATTTTGCATTAGCATTTCCGGTTGGCCACTTGCCAATTCTAGATGATCCCTGATATACGTGGGCCTTCTTGACCCTTTAAAGCGCTTTGCAAGCAATTTTTAACTTTTCCAGCCACATCGGTCTCGATTTTTTGAGTCCATAAATGGATGCAGTCTATTCCTACCAAAAGAAACCCGACCCGCTACCCTTCAATTGCCATCGACACGCCCCGAAATATTGACCCTTCCACCTAATCTCCCCACCTACATGCTTGAATTCCTAGCGATCATGATATGGCAACGTAAACCGCGCGGCTTGGGTAAATAGACCAAAGCAACACCCACCCTCCTATACTGTGCTCGCTCACGACTTTCACTAGGAAATCGTCGGCGGGCGTCCCCCTGGGGCCGTCCAGATAAAATCTCACATTTCACCCTCCCGCCTTCGGCCATACGGCGCACACCCACGAACTCTCCGCACACTAGCGCCCGGTTTCCAATTCCAAATGGGTGCTCTGGGTTTAACACAGCCGTTCGGCTGGCTTTTCGAGCTTTGTAAAAGCTGGTGGGGAAAGGGCTACGAGAGTGAGCTAGAAAGGCTGGAAGCGCTTTGTAAAAGCTCGCATACCTGGATGGAGGTCTAAAGCATGGTCACTTCAATAAATCTCCCCCAAAAATCATCAGTCTTTGCTTTTGCTTCCTTTAAAGGGCTTTTATGGAGGTGAGCAGATGCCCCTATGAACATCTACGCTTCTCTTTCGTGCAGGCAGGCGAGTAGATCCAGAATCACGCTACATGGACGCTTATTTACGTTTATGTCTCTTTCTGACTCACGCACTCACTAACTCTGCCTCTCTTTATCTCTCTCACTCTCTCTCTTTCTCGCTCTGTCTCTCCACATTATTATCTCTGCATAAACACGCGACGCGTTCACTCAGCCAGTACCACTTTCTAACCCATATCTTCTAAAACCAGATCGATTACCCTCCATTTCTCATTCAGACCTTCAATGCTATATTCCCATGAATCAGCATGTTCAATCTCTATTCAAAAAGCCGTCTCCCTTTCAGAATTCACCCCATTGTCCGTCCTGATGCCTCAACATCCCATTCAGCTTTTCGTTTCCGGGAGACGGCATCTACGTTTTTCCTGGTGAAGGCCGTTGCGGTGCTCGGCCCTCCGCTCACATATGTTCTCCATTATCTTGCCCGCGGGATTGCTTTGTTTTTGGTGGAGAAGGGGGGTGCTGTCTTCGGGGCGGCTGCTTGGAATGTTTATTCATGAGTGCCGTCTCGGGGGGTTGAGCCGTCAAGCGTTTGCAGCTGAAGCATTTTGCAGGGAACGGTCTTCTTTTCGTTTGGTTGCTTAGGATTAGGTGAACTGTGCCAGCTCTCGTCATTTCTCCATTTTTCGTCTTCAAAAAATATCTTGCTTCTGGGGTGACTTAAAGGGGATAGGACATTTGGATCATCCCTCGACCTTGATGCACATGAACTTCCAAATTCTGACACGATTTCGGGGACTCCCAAGCCATTTTAGTCGTTCCAGTTGTGTTAATCATCGCAATTGGCCCGGGAATTGTCTAGATCGATGATTTCCGTGAACTGAAAATTCTTCGCAAAAATAAATGAGACAAAATTTTGTATTTTTTAAATTTGGTTAAAAAGCTCCATTTTCGTTCGGGGTTTTCGTGAAGTTAGGGTCTATATCTCGTGGAGGCAAGCTTTTTCTCGGGCCCTTTAAACCAACATCATGCCTCAACCCAAAAACCTGGTCCCTGCCAGATCTCCCAAGGGGGCCGACGATCACAGCATGACCTCCTGAAGTGACACGCGGACACATACACACACAGACAAAGAAAATGACTGAATGCTCGAGAGAGGCAGTCCGGCGGCACCACCGCGGTGCCGTCAAGCAAGCGCTAGCTGCCAATCTCCCATTTGTTCTCCATCCATCTTTTTTACACTTTCTCGCTGCAGAACGGCCGAGATGCTCCATTAACTGATCGTAGAAGGGTGAAAGTTCTTGCGTTCTTGTGTATACGTTCTGGGGTAATCGGTAGGGGACGTTGGATACTTTCGCTTTTGATATGGGAATTTTGGGGTTATGACGTTTGTTAATGTTGAGGTGAAAACTGTTTATTGTTAAGTTGGTGCTGATTTGTTTCGTGATTGATCCAGATGAAAAAAAATTTACTGTCTTCTGCATCTCTATTCACGTTTCGCATGATCTTATCCACGCTGGTAATACGGTTGTTATCTGGTAAGCTATTCAAAACCTGACTTCAAACGGATTTTTAGCTACGCTATCATTTATTTTACACTTTGAGAGCAATCCCAAGCCTCCATCGGTGTTTTTTCTTCTCGCATGCTTTCCTAAATATCGCTTCCCCAAAAAAACTCCGAAACCTATAGAAAACTGTTTGCCTGTGATTCACCTATTCGCCGTTCCGTAACCATCCGGCTGGTCTTTTAGAAACCATTCCCACGCATTTCCAAACTCTCTATGTTTGCGTATTTGTTTGTTGAAAGGGCACCCAATGACTCGCGGGAGCTGTGTTGTTGTTGTGCCCTCCACAGCTTTTGCCCCGGCGTGTACTATTCGTAGGCCAAAAAATCGTATATTAGGATTGTTGTCGTGATGGCCCTAAAAATAGATGTCATTGGGCGACCCACGCGGGGTTGGTCCGAATTCACATGAATAATAGTTGAATTGCTGGCCGGGACGAGCAGGGCTCGGGGCCCAATTAGAACCCTTTCTCTTCACCTTTCGGCATTTGATCAAATCTTATAAAGACCTTGATGGATGGCGCTCTTTTGCAGCGCATTCTAATGGCCTTCGGGCTTTCGGTTTGCCCATCAATATGTATTCTCTTTTACCTCATTACCATAGAAAAATTGGGTTCATTTCCTCCCGAGTAAACCCAAAATTTAAGACGAGGTCATGCAAAGCTATCTCTTTCTAGACGAACCGCGTATACGGCACCTACGACCCGTTCCGTTCGATCCCACATTTCCATTTTAATTCCGGGTTATTTTTCTTCCGTCGAGTGATGTGGCCCCGGTTTCTTGAGCGTTCCCCGCGTTTCCGGCAGACCCAATTTCAGACGGCAATTAGGTTTTCGCGGTGAACCCTGTGGACGAATGGGGGGGGGGGGGAAGGGGAGGGAGGAAAGGCTTGGGATTAATGGTTCGCGTTGGTGAAGTGGGGCAATTTTTCTTCGGGGAGCTGCAGGTGTGGCCAGGTAGAGAGAGAAGGAAAAGATTTTTACGAGGAGATTTTGGTTGTGGCTGGGAGTTTGGCTAGCTTTTGGAGATTGTCTGTCGTTTATAATTTTCGAGGAAAAGTAAAATAGTCTTGTCGAGCTACCAGTTCGTTTTCTCTATAGGATTAGTTGACTCTAGTCATTCTTTAGCGCCATGGGTTCGATGCTTTTTATTGCCAGGTTTCTGCGAGCCTTTTCTTCTGTTTCCTTACTCCACTTTAAAGTTGTTTCACCTCATTTGCAGGGCATCTCCGGTTCCAATCAGTGGGTCCAACCGGAGGGTCCAAGGGGGAGTGGCAATGGTGGTGGTTGTCCCATTCTCAGTAGTCCATTTCCATCCCCCACTCCCTCAATCCCTACCCATCTTCCTCTCTCTCTCTCCCTCTCTCCCACCCTTTTCTCTTCCCCAATGCTCTCTCTATCTACCCTCCCACCCCAGACCCCAGCCAGTCCGTGCATGCGTCACGTGTGTCACTTCAGTCCCTCAGAACAAGAAATAGATTCCCGTCAACCCGGTCACAGAACCCACAAGCAGCCCGTGTGAGCCCCGTTTCAACCCGACCTACTTCTTTTTTTACCGCGTCAGGTGCTCCTCTTTGTGTTCCTTGTCTCGAACAACTTTGTTTCCTTCAGCTTCCCATCCCATTTTCTGATATCATTTCCACCTGTTACTCCTTAAAATCCATAATAAGCCCCATCATCTTTTCCACCTGACGTGTGGGCGAGAATGGCGTGCCCTTTCAGTACATCTTTCCCCCCGTCTCCTCCCTTCGTTTTCCCATCTCTATGCTCTTTCGATAAACCCGGAAAAACACCCACCTCCCCCCATCTCTTTCACCCTCCTTGGCCCCCCATTCAATCCGTTTTTGTTAGGTTTTTCGGCGCCGAAATCCGGCGCATCCATCTTCCGCCCTGGGCTACCCTTGGGATTCGGGCCATTGGCTGCTTCTCGTAGAATATTAACGACTTATCCAGGCAGCAGCCATGGAAACCAGTCATCTCATCCGATCTGGCTGGCGGTGGGGAAGTGCCGTGGGGTATGCGCGTCATTTTCACTTTTGTGGTTAGTGCTTTGTTGTAGGGGGTGCTAGGAGGCAGGAGAACCTCACAAGAGACTTTTGGTTTTTCGATAATTGTCTATTTATTATAAGCAACTAAGATTTTTTACAAACCTAGTATCATAATTTTTAAGAACTAGCTCCTTCATCTGATCCTTTTGATGACTACATGACTTTCCAAAAAACAGAGATTTTTCCTCTAGCGCTCCTATTTCCATACCACAAAGAAAACTCGTCTGCCACAGCGACTATGGCACCAAAATTTCCTCACGGCGAGTGCGAATGGCGGTGGTGGAGTGAATGGAGGGTGGCTTCGGGGCACAATTTATGGCTGCTCGCACAATCGGCCTTCTCCGCCTCCCGAAAGCCACAATTGTCAACGGCCGGGCATAGCCCACGGAGAATCTGGTTCCCTCAACCCCCACCTTCGCCGGGGCTTTTCATCGATCCTACGCCCGCCGCGGTCGCAAGGTGTTGTTGCATCGTTGCTATGATCACTGGGGTTACACTTGGTTTTGGCGGATGTCCTTTTTAATTTTAGCCTGGTTGTAATGACTGTTTCGCAGGTTTTCAACCACACCTTTTCAATTCGGGACAGTCTTTAATTTGCATATTTGAGCCGGAATCCCGATGACGAAAAATACGCTCTGCCTTTTTACATAGGTTACGCTCATTTTCCACATATTCTAATTGTTTTCGAACTAATAGGGTTTAGATTTGGTTAGATTTTAAAAAACCTGTTATGGTCGAAAAAGCGGATTTTCCAAAATCTGATATCGCCGCAGTTATCTTGAGCCCGGTACGGACCAAATGACGTATAAAGGCCGCCCTTCCGTTCTGCGTTTTTGATATCGAATATCGACAAAAATTTTTAATATATAGCAGAATTTATAAAAAATCGACATAGTTGATAACTTGGTTTTGCTTCTAGTAGATCATGTCTCACCTCTCGCTTGTTATGTACGTATCCCGCAGCAATTTCCCCATTTTCGCACGCAAATCACCACTTATATGCGTCAACAAAAACGTGCCCTCGCGCACTGTGTTGAAATCTATCTAAACATATGTCATTCAACCGGCTGCCACAGGGAAGGGGGTCCTAGGACCGAAGGGGGTCCCTCCCCCCCAGGAGGACTGGTTCCGCCTATAATTGCTTGTTGGCAGGTTGACCTCGACGGGTTCCTATTTGCCCCGTCCTCCATCCTCCTCCCCCATCCGCGCACCACCCCCTACCCGCACCTCCTCTTGGAACAATTGGCCCGTCCAACATATCGATCAACCTCCCAGATTTGCTTCGATGACTCATCCAATACATGAGGTTTACTCTGCCCCCGCCCTTGGCTGTTTGATGTTGGCCCCGGACTCTACCCCTTGGCCCCACTGCGAAACGCAGCAACTGCTTTTTTGTCTAGGCGCTTCTCATTTGGACCAGAGTCCCGTGATTGAGTCACCCATCGCCTGTCAGATTTTCGAGCGCTATAAATTGGGCCCCCAGGCTTTCCTTCCCTCTTTTCCTCTTCGTTACAGCCAGTTGTCCATTTTCTGGCAATATAAAATTCATCGTAGGTTTTCTCATTTCCTACCCAGAACGATCAAAGTATTAAACTCAAGCGATTCGGCTAAAATATTGGATACGTAGCTACACCCCTGTTATCAAGCGCCTCCACACTTCCGGTCGAGGTCACCGGATGGCTAATAACAAATTTTTTCCCCGGCCAACAACTCACGCCCCTTATTTCAGAGCTATTATGATTTAGCTGAAATGTATCGAACGCCTCTATAGTCTCTGATGAAAAGCATCGATGGGGATTGTTTATTGGCGAACCCCTTGTTGTCATCACATGTCTCTCGTAACCCAATGTTTTCAAACCCGTCGATTCGTCACTCTGATTCGCTAAATATTGCCCTTTCTACCTCGACCCAATCGAAGAGCGCGAAGGGCTTCCTTCGCCCATTGCGGTCAAAAACTATTGGCCCGGAGTCCGGGTTTGTCGCCATTCCCCCCTATCAGCCCGGTCGGTTCAAGTAGTCCGTTCTCCTCCCATCTCTCCGAAAAAGGGATGGAATTCCCCGGTCGGTCCGGTCGGCCCATAATTCCTCCCATTCGCCACACGGAGACGATCGATTTTCGTTGAAGTGTTCGTCTTTTCAACTCAGCTGACTTTTTGTTATTTGAGGCACAGTCCGGTCGCTTTACCCTCAATCTGGACTTTATATTTTCCGGGGCCGGAAACGAATGGCCGGTGTGTTTATACAATTGGCCCCCATCTGGGCGTAGGCTCGGTTGTCGCGTTTATCATGACGAATTGGTCGATCTACCGCAGTAGTATTTTTTAGGACTTTGAATTGACATTCTCCATTATTTGTAATATGTCTTTTTGCCGTTTTTCCTTTATACTACGGCTTAGCCGATCTCGAGGCTGTCCAATCGCTTAAAAAGCCCAAAGCCCCTCCATCTTATGAGCCAATTGGGACAGCCATAACACTCTGCGCACCCACCGATATTTCCCAATTCTCTTTATGATCCCCCGTAGCCAGCCCGCCCCCACTGATCCTCCCTAACAGCCGATTATCCACCCCGGTCCGCCTACCACCAATTTTTTTTCCATGTGTATTTTGTTTTCGGGGTTGCGTGTTTTGGTTTGGTGTTCTTTATATTCAAACTTTTCAGAGTACAAATGCTACAATGAATCCGCTACAAGTAAACGAGGTGCTACCCCCCATTATCCCTGCCGAACCATCAACGTCCAAAGCTTTTTCGATTAGCGGTTAGGTTTTGCTTTTGGTCGTAAAGCCTATAGCTATCTCTCAGTAGTATCACTTTTCGTACATTGTACCGCGTTGCATCAATATCTACGTATTACCCCAACCACCACCCATTCGTGCTCACTCGAAAACCCCTTCTGGCCAACCGCCGCTGAGCACTCTTTGCATACATTTTCACGCCGACCGGCCGACATAAGAGTGAAAGCCTCCCCTCCCCGCGTCGACTCGTTTGCATCCCAAAACAACCGCATAAAGAATTCAACACAAGACTCTGAAATCAAGACGAAATTTGTACCCCAAATAAACCCAGAATTCCAGGCTCCGACTCGTGTGAAGAATCCTGCCTCGGATACTCAGAAGAAGATGACGAGGGCCCGCCACTGGACCAGCGTCATCTGAATCTCGTCCATGAAGAGCTAGAAAAGCTGAACATTGCCACCGATGTCATCAATAAGCTAGAAGTACAACTAGATGCCGCCAGAGCGTCCTTCAGGTATCGCAAACCCTGAATCTGATTTACTCTTGTTTCAGGGAGATCCAGACCACATGGTCGGAGAAGCTGAAGGAGCTGTCCAAGAAATACGGGTCCGCCATCGCCAAAGC
This sequence comes from Mesorhabditis sp. LJ9110, assembly GCA_038088335.1. Lineage (NCBI taxonomy): Eukaryota > Metazoa > Nematoda > Chromadorea > Rhabditida > Rhabditidae > Mesorhabditis > Mesorhabditis sp. LJ9110. The sequence continues at coordinate 134,318 of JBBGBA010000172.1, read as the reverse complement.
CAGGCCATTCTATGAGATGAAAAAACAGGTTCGTAAAAGTGTATCTACCGGGCCGACTATAGTTTTCTTTTTGCGCTGGGTCACGTCAGGACGGAGGTGCTAAAACGGGAAATTCAAGTCGGGGGTGCGGTTGAAAGTGGAGAAGCCGATGGGGTGCGGGGGTGTAGGACGGGGTTTTGGGTGGAGGTACGCTGTTGACACTGCATGAGAGAACGTCAAATAGCTGGAATTCCGGAGGCGGGGGTGGTCATATGGACATAGTATAGTCGTGCAATAGAGGGGGGAGTTGTTCGGTTTGTATTGAGGGTCCGGAAGTGGGTGAACGACTAAAGTTGTTGGGCATTGAAGCGCTCAGAAATTACATCGTGCGGTCCAGAGGTCTTCGCGGGTTGTGGGCGTCAAAAAACCTTTTCGGCAGATCAGCGCACTAATGAAAATATGCCTTCAGGCTATGCTTTTGGTGCGGAACGGCACCATTTGTGTCGCTGAGTAAAACGAAAAGCTCCAAACGATGTTTTTCCAGAAACTTGCAAAGCTAGTAGACCAACCAGCTTTTTGAATAGCAGAAGCCTTGTCAATTTCAAACAAATCTAAGCATAGCTCCCCTTAACCCTACCCCCGAAGACCCCCGGTGCATCTCCACGCACTCCTTTTGTCTCTATTGTCTCAAGGCGAGCGACGGACCCACGTCGAAGACCTGCGACGTCACGTCCATTGTCGGACACCTTGCGCCCCCCTGGGCTGCCTGCCAATCCAATGTCCGTCTGTCTTAACTGCAAGTCGTGCGTGTGCTCGTAGTGCCGCGGGACGGGGGACGGGGGACGGTTCTTCCAAGATGGAAATGCTGATTGTTTGTTTTGGTGGTCGGGCGGACCGACGAGTGCACGCAGCCACGCCAAGTCGCCCCGCAAAAGGCATTTGTGGATTTGTGACGTTGTTGGCGTGGCGGGGGTGTGCCGGGGCTAATTGTCAGACGTTCACCCCGGGGGTTGGCAAACTCCAAAGTTTGTGCCGGGGCCCACCGGAATGGTGTTCGCGTCACATGACGGGAATGTGATAAGGGGATGAAAACTGAAGGCGGAGGGCTAGACGCGTGACCAAATGCCCAGCAAAGACGGTAGCTGTTTTTCTGGGTTACGCGTAGATGGCCTTGAAGTTGGTTGTTTATGATTGGAAAAGTTGAGAGAGCGAGGAAGGTTATCATTGAGTAAAAGCAAAAATTCGGTTATGTGGAGCTCATAGAGGGAGGTGGGATATATATCGAAATATAATAATCTGTTCGTTCCAGGAAAATGATCTACGCAAAGAATCCATGCGGGCAGCAATTCGCTTCGAAAAGGCCACTGGACTCCTTTCGGTCGCCAAAGAACAAGTCAATCTGTGCCAAGACAGTCTCGCCCGTCAAACCATGAGCGTCCATCCTGAATGCTTAGAGGTAACATACCTTCTTCATCATTATATATAAAATTTTTAGGTGCTTAACCATCACATTCAACGGGTCAATGAGGCAGAAGCCGAACGAAAAGCTGCAGAAGAACAGCACCGATCGATCTCTGAAGAAATGATGGCTTTGAATCAACAGATCGTACGCATGGAGAAGGACCATAGGTATGAGTAATTTTTATAATACTACAACGCATTTCTTTAAGATCTGCCATCAAAAAATCGCGCCAATACTTCGAACAAGGCATCGAATTCACCCGAATCCTCGAACAGCAAAAGGCCTACATCCTGCGCCTTGAGGCCGAGGTCCGCCAAAAGAAGCAAGACTATACAAAGTCGATGCACAATCTGGAAAAGATCTCGGATACAATCCACGAACAGCGGAGCATCGGAAGTGCGAGAAGTCTATCAACCGCTGCATTGGCCGCTGCTGATCCCCCAGCTGGACCTCCTCCTTATCAACCTACTGCTCCACCACCTTATGAGGAAACTGGCGAAGATCGTTATACGATTCCTACAGCTGAACAGGTGATTTTCGGGCTCTTCAAAAATTGTCTGTCTCCAAATCTCAACATTTGACCTCCGATTAGCAATGTTTCACGCATCAACCCTCAGAAATTTTGCAATCAAAATTTGCTCAGCGCTGACCCGACGGCCGTCAGATTATATGAATTTTATTTGCGCTAGTTTCATATTTGCACAGTTGGCTCTGATTTGCGAAAGAGCCCTCCCCGGGACCACACATGGATGGGTCATTTTCGATGCCCTGAAAAAATTAACCACGGTTATTGCAGGATGAGGTGGTGAACTCAGTGTTTACGATGTTGCAAGAGGAGAAGGAATGGGAGACACAGCAAAAGGAGACGTCGCACCATCTAGGATCCGGCGTCATCCTCCTTGCTCAGCAGTTGATCGGCGGTTCTTCGAGCTCCAGCCCTTCTAACACGATTCAAAGATTAAAGTGAGTGCAATCACAATCTTTGTTTTAATTCAAAAATAATAGTAACGATCTATGAAACTCATTTTCAGGTTGACAGCTTCTCAAGAAGAGATATCTTACAAAACGATGCCTGACGGTATGCCATCAACTCCAGTCAGCTACCGGAATGAATCTGATGACAGCCCAATGTCTTCTTGCCGTTCTTCGACCGTAGTCACTGATGAAGAAGGACTGCGCCAAATGCTTCGCTCTCACTCTTCCCTTATTCGAGTAAGCCCAGTCTCCTAAACCCTAAATCAACAATTTCTAGGAAATCAACGGTTGCGCTTCACGAGTCGAAAAGATGCTGAAACGCAGTACAAGCGACACGGATGAAAGTGGAATCGGAAGCTCAAATTAAATAAACGCGCCCACCTCAACCTGACCCCTGGTTAAAGCAGAATCTCCGCAACCTCGGTGCCTTCCCCGATTTTGATAATACGCAACAAAGTTTCTTCAAGTCCCTTGCCAACTAAGAGTTAGTTAGCAATATCTTGTAAATTGTACATTGTAGTCTTTTCGGACCCACCTTCTTTGTGATATAGTAACATGAAATCCTTGCCCATCCCCTACCCGCCGAATTCTGAGATATCGACACCAACGAATATATTCCATTGGCCCCCAACTACCACTCGTATTTGCTCATTCGTTTGTCGTCCCCAAATTCCTTCCGGCCCAACCCTGAAAACTGGTCGTCCATTGTTAGTTCAAAGTTCCTTGGAAGTTCTGAAATAAAAACATTTAGTATACTTTTTGTGTATTTTCTAAATTACATAATATCTAAAATTTATCTACAAAAAGGAAAACGCCAGGACAGTTTGGCAAATACCGGTATGACTGTGTGAATTGGGGTGGGGGGGGGGGGGGGCAAAAATGGATCCAAAATGAATATGTGTCAGAAGCTAGGGGAGCACCGGGAAAAACGGCTTACACTTTCAAAGAAATGCACAACGGGTTTGTGGGGGGAAATAGACACGTAAAGCTAGGATTTGTAATGATTAGGCTGAGAACCAGTCAAGGGGTGTGGGATTTGATAGCATGATAGTTTCAATTCCCTTAATTTCCATACAAACTTTGGTGATGCTGGGACGGGCCCAACCGTTACAGACTGAAAAAATATACCAAACCAGGGTTTACGTAATGACGAGGTAATAGCTCCAATAAGCAATGTTGAAAATCAGGAAAACCATGGGAAATGCTATCCGGCATTTTTCGTCGATCCTCTGGGCCACTCGTCTACCCCGCAGATTCCTCAAAGTCCTCGTCCAATTCAGGGCTCTTCGGGAAACCGTAGCGGTCTAGAAATTTGGGTAGAAAAATATCTAAAAATGCAAAATAACTCGCTAAACCCAAAATCAACTAAAGACAAAGCGTAGGCTGGCTTTAAACTGAGTAGGTGTATTTTTGAATAAATCTTTTTTGATCTAAAATCGGTGTAAAATGCTTTTATTTATGCAATGGCGTTTATAAAAAATAAACAAAAGTTCTCCGTGCTAGGCCTTGTCAAAAACGAGGATAGATCTGTGCCCCTAGAGGTCTTCGAGCAGGGCCCAAACTCACAGCGTGGTGCATGCGCGCTACCTGCGCCCTTATCCTGGCCAGGCTGGCTTTGGACCGCTTCCGCTTCAGCCGATCCGCACCTGGGTAGTATCGTGAGCTAAAAAAAGAGTGTTTTCCTTAATAATAGCATGCCTGGTCCCATTGCTGTTTCCATCAATATTCCGTAACCGCGGCTCGTTGCGCTCGGGGCTGAGCATGTTCAAGACGATGTGATTTTGATCTGATTTTTCCATCAGATCGTCGTCATTCTAAAAAGACAAATTTATTTAAATTTCATAGCGTTTTAATGTAGGTCTTTTCCCCTCCCTGGATCATAATTAGTACAAATTTCTTGGATCGTAGCTCAAGAAATTCCTCAAAAACGACAACTCGGTGCAGCAAAAAACTACTGGTGCATACAGTGTGAACGCAAAGTGTTAGTGCGTAGTGCAAAACGCATTGTGAAGAGGTGAAACGGAACTAAAAACATCTACCAACAGTGCCATCGCATTTATATACGTCGGAGTACAGGATTCGCAGGATCTTCTAGCTAAACGCCGTCGAGGCCGGCTGGATACACTTCATACCTTGTGGGTGGTTGGTTATAATGAAAAATCGGGAGGTTATTTGGAATAGAAAAGAAAAAATTTTTTTGGGTTGCAAAATGAAAATCGGATAGAAGGATTTAGTAGAATAAACCGGGCCGGGATACTAATGGGTTGCACGCGTGGGAACTCGATGAATTTATGGTCAATTTTTGGTTCATCGTTTATGGCATGATTTTAAGTATGCTTCTGCTGAAGCTAATCTCGAGCTATAGTGACCTTGATTGTTTAAAAATGAATTTTTGTGAAGGATTTGAAGATGCGGTGATTAACCAAAATAGCTACCACTAACAGTGCTCTCCTGAATATTAACGAGATTTTGTATGATCTTTGATAATACAATATATAATCGATATTCTCTCCCGATTTTCCATCTTAACGCCCAGCCCTCAATTAATAACAAGGCGTTTTTAGGTGATATAGGTGTTTAGCGATGTGGCATCGTTCATTTGATAAAGTTCGAAATTCTTAGCAGGTTTTACTTGTCAAAAATTGTTGAACGTTGAACGAATGTCATTATATAGCGTTTACTATTTGTTATGAGGGGCCAAAATGCACAAAAAAGGCCTAAAAAATATTTGATCGTTCAGTAATGATCAACAAGGACCATGCGCGGGAATTTAAGCTCCTACGAATGAAAGGTCTCAAATCGATAAACTCCAGTATCACCTAAAAACCATTTCTTTTAAGCTTAGCAAAAACTAAGCACTGACAGAGCGTGCGAGCCGAGGGTCGTCGTCCTCATCAAAAGTGGCAAGACGAAGCGGGGTTAGCATCCGCGGAGATGGCGGTGGAGGTTGTTGAGGAGGATATGGCTGTCGACATGGAACAGTGCGTGGTGAACCCGGTGGTGGCGTCGCGGCAACCCTTCTCACCAAGTCGTCAATGTCCCTCGCAGCGCCGAAAAGCGTTGAGAGAGCTGTATCCACGATCAGCGATGGTTGCGTCTCGCCCCTCGTCAATTCCTAGGCGGAAGTTATTAAGGTTGTTACAGTCAAATGGCTTCCCCTTTTTAGTATTCCGTGCAAACATGTAGGTCATCAAAGATACAAATTTAATCTACCTACCTGATTCTTTGCGAAGTGACAAATCGTAAACTCAATCATCACACCAAAGACGAATGCCTAAAACAGATTTTTATTTTTCGACGCACCTTACCATACAAGAACCCATCCACACATCGATGGCTTTCATGTAAGACACTAAAAATCTCCAGTGAACACACCTTAAAAACGATACCTTCAGGCAAAGCCAACTTTACAGCATTGGCTTGCGTAGATATGGTAAGAAGCGTGGTGATGCTCAACGAGACACGAGCCGGCGCTGAGTCGACGTCCAGCCAGAAGTTGAACCTAAAATCATCATAGATGCTTAGCGGAGGCTGTAATTCACTAAAATTAAAATATTAAGCGACAATTACCATGATATGACAACTATTAAGGCCGTTGGGAGGTAAGTTTGCATGATGTGGTGCATACGCTCGCGCTCCACGTCAAAAACGGCCGTCATGCAACTCCAAGTACCTGAAAAAATACGTAATTTAGTGAATCCTACTATATATAAAAAAATAGTGTTTGTGTGTGTGTGTGTGTGCCACTTTGCATGCAACTTCCGTCAGGGTGTCCGGAGGATATCTCGATAGGGAATGAATTTTAGGGTACGGATGATACGTCATTAGGTGCGTAATGGCTCTGGGATGACTGCACGCTTATCAGATTTTTAAAAATTAGCCATTTTCGCTATTAAATTTAGGTTTTTGTTAAAAAATCGGGGACCCTCTTTGTTAGGAAAAAATTAGCATGCGCCGGAAGTGGCGGCAGCCTATATAATGGGGTAGAAGGTGCGATGTTCATTCTTTGTCATCGGAAATCGAGAATTATGCAAAGTGAAGTAGATCATGAGACCAGACGGGGCCAGGGTTGAAAAGTCGCGAAGCGGCTTTTCAACCCTGGTATCAAATAAATCAAAATTTAATTACAAAGAAATCGTGTGTTAAAAATATGTCATTAGTACTAACCCGTAGCATATGTCCCGTTGCAAGCGCCAGTTTTGATGCTCTGAATGGCCATATCCGGCATCCGAATCTCCTCATTTCGATCGATCGCCGACACGCCATTTAATTCAGCCCATCGTAACCGCAGCTGTGACTCCGGGTACGCATCTATAAACAATTTAAAGTTTTTTAGAAGAATTTGAAGGAACTTACAGCTCAATATCCGTAGCTCACACGTTTGCCGATCCAGAGGGTAGTTTGCCAGATTCTGCACGCAAATTACGCAGAGGGAAATCCTGATAGATAATTTTAGGGTTTCAAATATATAACTAACCGACAATCATACCAAACCTTCCCATCCGGATATACCCACACCAAAAAATTGTCTTCCGTGATTTCTTGAAAAGACGCCGAGCGGGCATTGGCAAAATAAAGGTCTGGGTGCCACATGCGTTTGAAGACCTAGAAGGTTATGTAAAACCAACTAGTCTGTAGTATCAAAGCGGAATTCATTCAGTTGTCGGAGGATTTTTTTGTTTTTGACCCCAACTCGCAACGCGGAGGTTATTAATTAATTATTCGTACCTCCTTATCCTTCACTAAAATTGGAGACGACCCATTATGCGCCAAACGTCGATCCCACCATTCCTATTTTTCGGGTATGCAAATTATCGAAACGTTAAAACCTGCTGAAAATACATATCCAAATGATAGTCCATCGTCTGGGCGCTGAACGACGAAATACCTTCGATGTACATGTACATCGTCACATTCGTAGCGATTCCTAAAATCCAACATTTCCAGCAGCTCATGCAAATTGATTTCTGCGCGATTCCAGGAGCAAGAGGTGAATGAGAAGAAGCCAAGGTATATAACCTTTCAAGCAGTTTGCATTTCCATTTGTTTAGTTCACGGTAAACAAATCGTTGGGTCAGGCCCATGACCTTAATGAGAAAACTGAAGAAAGTGTGTTCAATACAAGCATCCACTCCCGACGTGAGGCCAAATGATGCGGTCAAGGAAACGAGCAAGTTGAAAAACAATCCAAAAACGCCAAATTTTAACTTCCGACCGCAACATATCTGATAGAAGAAGTGTCTCACCTTTCCCAAACTCTCTCAGATATTCTGAAATGATGGTTAGATAAGAAAGGATGCTGATCGTACGGTTTGTTAGTGATAGTTTTTGATAGGAGAAGGATAGCCAGCGAAAGGGAATCAAATTCCATCACAATACCCTAGAAAACCCACCGTCATATTGGGTTGGTGTCGCATATTTATTGTATTTTTCGCTGTCGATTTGTTTGATGAAATCCTGAAATTATTAATATTAAAGGGTGTATTCTTTCTAACCTTTGTAAGCGGCTGAAAATCCATATCGGCTGCCCGGGCCGCGGTCGCGAGCACGATAAACAAAAACATCTTCGTCGCGTCACCTCATCAGTCGCATTTTCTCCCTGAAAATCACTAAATCCCACGGTCAATCACATTCCGGAAGTATCAGAAAACATTTTTTGGAAAACAGAAACAGGATGAATCTGGACCCCTCTGAAAATGCTATACATTATTTAGTGGTTGTGGCCGAAATTCACCAGGGAGAATCGGCCGGGATGCTCTGGGCGGGGAGGAAACATTAATATCAAGTTGAAATGGGATTAGGGAGGGGCTGGGTGGTGGATCGGCCACACGGGGAGGTATATTTGCGATTCGGCGGGAATTTTTAAGGGTTAGTGTGATGGAATATTTGAGATGGACCGGTGGGGTTTCGGTGATGTTGCGAGCATTTGAAAGTATCAATGAAAATGCGAAAATTTGGAGTTTCGTTCGATTAACGTTTGCGCTTAGGTTTTTACGATTTTGCGGAAGTAGTTCATTCGGCAATGCTTAAAATCCTGAACAAACTTTTAATCCTACTATATGTAAAACAGTAGTGTATGTGTGTCTGTGCCACTTTCCATCCACTTCCGTACCGTTGTTTCAGTAGTATCTCCATAGTGGAAAACATGTGGACGACAGCGACATGTCATTAGGTGCGTAATGGCCTTACCATGACTGCACACATATCCGATTTTTAAACATTACCCACTTTCGATATTAAACTTAAGCTTTTGTCCAACACTCTTTGTTAGAAAATAATTAGCATAGACCGGAAGTGGGGGTCGTCTATATAAAGGGGCAGATTGGGTGGTTTTTCATTTTGTCGTCATCTTATTTCAGCACGGTGATGCAAAGTGAAGCATAGCATTAGGCAAAACAAGGCCAGGGTAGAAATGTCGCGAAGCGGCTTTTCAACCCTGGCAACTTTTAAAAACGACGGGCTCCATGCAAATGTTTCTTCACGTATATATTCTTAAGCGAGGTCCAAAAATAGACAAAATCGAGCCTTTCAGCTTAAATTTTCTCCAACACCGTAGTCAACCGAATACTTTCGAAACCGAGTTTTTTTTCAGAACTTCATGCTCCATCGAATCAATTGCATCGTGAAGCCTGAAAGCACCTAAGAATGAATCTTCATTAGCAAACGCTCAGTTTTTCGCAGGTATACAGTCAATAATAATATTGTAAATGCTGAAAAAACGCTTTAAAAACCGCTCAATAAAAACAACAACAGCCAAGTGTTGTAGACCAGCCGATGTGGTAGAGCAGTGCCTAGCCCCCCATTGGGAGACCTCCTTTGGAACAGTGAAACGAATTTCGGAAGAAGACGATTCGATTACCTCGTGCTTGGGCTCTCAAAGACAAAAAGAAAAGCCATACCTCCCTCTCCCCTAAGGTCTGATTTACCCCCTCCAAACTAAGGAATTACATTCGCGGTGAACCACACTGGACCACGTGGAAAGACACCCGCTTTTCAATCCTCGGTCGACGAGACCAACGGCAAAAATTCCATTCCCATCCGCCGGGAATCAAAATGATATAACAGCCATGCGCCCTCTTGGGGGTAGTAAAGTATCATGCTCTGTTTTTAGTCCCTGTCCTTCATTTTTCTAGACTTGTCTGAGGGACAACACTTTTTCGAGTTGTGCACAGGCTAGTAAAAATAAGCCCACTAAAAATAAAAGAAAAGAAAACTGATTGATTGATAATTAGTCAGTTGCCGGCATTTTAGGGGGCGGAAACGCAAACCGGACGTGTAAGCGCGTATTTTGTGGACAGCTGAGTGTCTAGGCTCGGCTCGACTAACATAATTTAGAATTTCAAAAGGGCCATGAAAGGGATTTTGAGGCGGGGGCTCGGGGCGGCAAGTGCAGAGACATTGAGGGCGTGGATTGAGAGAATAAGGGGTTGTGTTTTATGGGAATTAGCTTCCAGAATTTCTATGTAGTTTAATAGAATTTTTAAGGTAATTTTTATGCAAATTTCAGGTGCCTTAATTTTTCCTAATACTTTTAAAAATGTAAGAATGTTAACGAGGTGCTTCGACCTCCTCATCTCTAACATAAATCAAAGAATCTAGACACTTTTTTTCAGATTTTCACAGTTTTGAAAAAAGCCGATTATATGAAACACTATATCTCTAAAGTACAAACCACATCATCATTAAAGTACAAACCTAGCCCCAATGCCCCATTCAAAAAATAGAATCTAGGGCTAGTTTGAACGTTTACCCCTTGGTATCCAGCCGCCTATCAGAGCCCATTCACCCTTCCTGGTTGTTTAGAGGCGAAATTGCAGTTGGGGCGGCTCTGGAGTAATGCTCCAACACCCCGACCTAACCCTTCTTCACGTGCAAAACAATCATCGCCTCTCCAACCCTAAAACGAGCGCTTTCGGGAGCAAATTCTCACAGCTGTGATACCCTAGACCTTCCTTAAAGTGGGGGGAGGGCAAGAAATCCATTGATTTTCGAAAAATCGTGTATGGTTGGGTAAAATCGAGCTGTGTTGACGGATCTGCCGCGCCAATCAGGTCTAGGAAATGCATAAAAAAATCGTTAAACCAGCAAAAATTTTTTAATGCCCATGAAGGCTGAAAAAGTATTGTTCGTATAATGAATATAGGAAACTAAGCGCTGCTGGTTTTTGGTATAGAATACACCAGAACCGCCCATCTACCGGCAACCCCAAAACACAATCCCATCCCGCCGACCGAGATTTGCCGATTTTCCATTTTCCAAATTCGCCGCCGGCCGTCCCAATTTGTTGGCTTCGAACACATCTCTCCCAAATGACACCAGGGCCCCACGGTTCCGGGGCGCAATGCCTCGATTCCGCTTTTGGTCGAGGGCAGGGTAACCCGATATTTTAATCGAGAGCCCCTAGGTGAGCATCATGTAGCCAGTGGCGGGAGCTTCGTCTTTGAAACTGAATATTTTTTCGCGACGGCCATGCCACCAAAACCTTGAGGGCGGGAGAGGGTGGAGGGGAGAGAGACAGAGAGAGAGAGAGAGAGAGAGCGCGCGAGAAAGCAAAAAATAACATCTGAGGTCATATAGGGTGCACGGATAAGGAATGCATAGATATGGATGCCTTGAAGGGAGGGGAATCTGCTTCCTCGAACGGGGAGGAAGGCAGAGTGGAGATGGGGAGGAGGAGCTGAGGAAGGACAAGTTTTGCATAAATGCTTTACCCGGTGAATTCGCCTGTCGCCACGAGGGCCACGTAATCTGGAAGAAAAAAAATGGGAGGTTGAGGGGGAGAAATGACGATGATGAGTTTGGGAAAAAAAGAAAAAGGCAAAGGTCATGTGGGAAGATGGCCACGTCTTCCTAGTGCGTGCGTACTGTATTTTGGAGCTTATTCTCACAATATAAACGGTAAAGAGAATATAGCAAAAAAAACTATATATCTAAACCCAAAATACAGTAGCCTGTCGAAAAAAGCTTCGGAAACTCCAAGAACATGAAATACCCATAAATACGTAACTGAATGCTAAAGTTGTTGCTCAGTTCAAAACTCCCTGCCAAATACTCACATTTTCAACTGCTCCCCAACACTACGCCACTCTTTCTCCCCACCTAGAGGCATCGGAGATCGAATAAAACAAAAGGGTTGCCGTGCAAGTAAAATTGGGCCGCCCCTCTCAGAAACTGAGCCTGACGGAAGCCGAGAGTCCACAGATTTTTGGTCCCGCCGCGAACCGCCAACGGGGGGGGGGGATCGAGCAAATTAGAAGTGGGTCGGCGGGAGGTGGTCGATCAGTTGAAAACATGGGTATAGTTGGGATTTGAAACTGTTATTCTGATCCATTAAACGTGTTTGAAAATAGGTGAAAAGCGGTAAACCATTCTTTAAATACGCATACAACAATCAGAAGAGTAGGATTGGATTATTAGTGGAAAACATGAATATAAACCTCACGTATAGTTTTCATTTATTTAATTCATATTTTAGCATTCACTTAAGCTATGCAAAGTGCGCAAAAATAACTGAAAAGAGCGGAAGCCTTGATTTGCACCACCGTATCGCATAATCAGAATAGCAAATTAGAGATGAGCGATCAATGAAAAGGTTAGCTAAATATCGTCTTGGTTTTATCCATTGAATTATTCAAAGCTTAAAAATTGCTAAAAAAATGAAAATCTCTTCCGAATAAACTTCCTAGCCCCTGAAGCACAACCACAACGCATCTTCACAAAAAGAAATTAAAAGAAGAGACGCTGTGAGAAGAGCCGCGTTCTCCCGCCAATCAGATATGGGGTACACGCAGTTGTGTGGGGATGTCCCTTCGGCCCTTTATCATCCAAACAGGCGACATTTCCGCTTCAGAAGCCGAAGAGGAGGAACGGGCCCACGGGGGCCACGAGGCCATCCGCTCAGTCCAGGAACTGCCGTCCTCCTTTCACAGGGCGTCTTTGTTTCAAAAAAGGTCAAAGAGCTAGAGAACTTTTCCAGAGATATCTCCTTTTAAATGGGAAACTGAATCTGCATGAAGGTCCAGAAAAAATAATATTTTTAGAAAGGTTTTTCAATATTTTGTTGTCAATTTCTGGTCATTTGGTGGTTTCAAAAATTGAGATTAGCTGATAATATTACCAGAAAGCCTATTAAACATAAAAAAAAATAAATCCTATCCAAGCAACAAATATTTTTGGATTTTCAACCATGCCGTTTATTCAGTAGTCGTTTTTAACAGGAGCATAATTTTTAGCATGATTTTGAGCAATTTGCGATATTTTCGCTACTAAAAAATTTCTACAGCGCCTGACAAAGTCAAGCAAGATAGATCAGAGCCTAAAACCACAATAAACCTCCAAAAACCCCAATTTCAAGCCAACGATTCCCTTCTTACCATCACTAGGGCGCAAACACATCCCATCACCCATCCCACCCCCTAAAAAACCCCGTTCAAAAATTCATCAACCCCGCCTCCCGCCCTGCAAAAAGAACCCTTGATCTGAATATAGGACAACCAGCTGCAGAAGGCACATGAAGTGACTGCCTATACATGCATCAGAAAAGCCCCTACCCCCGTCAGTCGAGTCGCCCTTCATTTGGTATTATGTTGTCTGGATGTGTTCGGCAAGATAGACAAGGAAGGCCTGCACTTGGTGTATAGAAAAATAAGTTACAACCCTCAGAGTTGTCTATATAAAAATACGCTTGATGTTCGCATTCGTCTGTAATTTGGACTGTTAATAGGTGCGCATTGGCCCTTAAAGATTGCACGAATATGAACTTTTAGGACTCTTAAATACCAAACAGATCCAAATATTTAAAACCTGTTTATTATCTCGCCTCGGTATCTGAGATCAATCATTAACAGTGAGGGCTTTTAGTAAGGTTCCAAAAAAATCAGGATTTGAGAAGCCTCCAGAAAAAAAGGAAAGTTTTTCCTGACAATATCGAACACGAAAACTTGTCTCGAAAGTTGCTTGTCCACTCCCCCCCCCCTCGGCCAACTTCTAGCAAATGTTTGGCGCTATGAAATTATGAATTGAAAAAGGCGCCCACACCCCCGTGGGGTGTTGAGACCGATGTCGCCGATGTTTACCTTTGCGTAGGGGCGCTGGGGTGCCTTCCGGTTGATTTCCAGAAACAACCCCGAAATTTAGAAGGCCCAAAAAATAAAACAAAGTCGTGAAATTTCGAAATCAAATTAAAACAGCGGCCAAAGACCTCCGGAAAAGGTGGCTGGACCCACTTTATCAGTGTGACCCATTCTTCGGCCGGATCGGCGGCTATTGTTCGTGAGCACAAGTGGCCCATCGTGCCCTCCAGACATCATCAAACAATTCCCTATCGGCCGGGAAATTCTTGTGGGGGCCTCCCCGTTGGGCCACTTGAATATTTTGGGCTCGGCACGTTTTTCGCCAAAATTCCTTGGTGGGTCAGGAAATAAAGGTTCAGTGGTCGCTAGCGGAAGTGTGAATTTGGAGGGGGTTTTTGATGGCACCTAAGTTGTTCTAGGTATATATTTTTCTATATTAATTCCATGATACGGTTATTGCGACCCTATGCCGGCTTAAAAAAACACAAAATTCATGGTCACGTTTTAAAGCAATTTAAATAGGGACGGGTTGACGTGAAGATTTAAAGAAACGTAACGCGCCAATGCAATTCGGTTGCGTAACGGGTTCCGAACTGCACGTTACTCCCTGATACTTCCCTGAGCTAAACACCTACAAGTTACACTCCCCTTAACCATCGTACTGTTGCCTTGCTAGCCACTTTAAAAAGCGTGAACCGAAAGCTCCGATCATTACGCCACAACACTATAGTTAAACACCATCAAATCATCCAGAAAATCACGTATAACCCCGAGGTTCCAACCATCCGAACCCATCTGAATATTCGCCAGCGCAAGAATCGGAAATCGTGGGAACATTGGCTTGCTCCCCGGGGCCGCCCCTCAAAAATGACCTCCCCCCTACCACCCCTCATCTAATCCTGAGCATTGTGCGCTTTCTGCAACCAAGTGTTTATGGGACGGCATTAGCTCGTCTACATGCCATCGGACGCTCCAGGAGAAAAAGAAGGATGAGGGGGGAAGCCGCAAAAGAAAAGTGTCCAAAAATGGGTGTGGATTGTTTAAAGGTCAGTATTACACAAAACGGCACAAACCGGCAGGGGGAAGGTCGAGCCGGATCCGGGTTTGTTTCGTTGGTGGCAGGATAAGCTTTAAGGGATTCGGAAGTCGTCTGTGGATTGGGCTGAGACTCATTTTGAATCTCCAGGATGCAAATTCATCACATCTGGGACTACGGTGGTGAATATTGTGTCGACAATATGGTAGTTTACACGCTAAATCTGCCCATGTGGAATCAAATTTAAGCTAGAAATTCTCTGAAATTAGGTAATACATAAAAAAAGAAAAGAACTTTATCATATTTTGTGGATCTTCTTGAAAGCGCTAAATCCCTTAAATTTTATTCACAGTTTTCTGAAATCTGGGAACTTTTGACTAGAGTCGATCGACCTACTCGTGTACCCAAAACAATGATAACTTCCAAAAAGGTTCGGGTGACAGCTCTATTTGCAAACCGGAACACTGACGCTGCAGCGCACGTCTCCAAAAAGCCCACAAAACCCAACTAGAAACCCCGCTCGACCTCCCGGGGCGAAGCCAATGAATAATCGACTGACCTCGTGAACTTCCTGGATGCCGCTTCGACCAGTGGGCGTCAGCAGATAGACGTGCTGCTCTTCTTCAACTTACTGGCAACAATCAACTGGTTTGACGTGACACGAATGGAAACGTCGTCCAGGTGGGCCAAGGAGGGATCGGTGGGTGACAATGGGAGGGAAGGTGAGACAAAGCCATCCGCCATGTTGAGGCCCATTCGAGCGAATGTGGCCTTATGACTTCGGGTTCGTCGTCGAAGAAAAGGTGGATGGGAAACCACAACAGGGTGGCACTGCAAGTCACAACAGCAAAACCTCGAGAGTCTGGTCAGGTTGGAGGGGTTTCAAGGAGTTTGGAGACTAGTTACTGTAGCAGCTACGCTTGGGCAATCTTGATGGTGTAGGGGGTATATTACTGTATAAAGTTTTGCGCGCATCTCATTTAAGTTCCGTTACTCGACTCCAGTAATAACAAAAAAAACCACGACACCGTAATCGAGATATATGCAAACTTTTAAAGTAAACTTTACGTATCAGTAAGTGCGTGATAACTAAATGTTTCTATGATTTAGCAAAATTGGCGAATTTCTCAATTTATCTGAAAACCCTTCTTATTAAGCAACTAGTGATCATACACCGGAAGTGGAGCCAACTACATTGAGCTCGATGTCGGTTCGGAATTCGGGCGGAATATGTAAAATAGGAAAATATTAGGCATTCTCGCTGAGTCCGGGTTCAAAAAGCCGCGAAGCCGTTTTTCTCAACTTGCATGGTTAACTATAAGATCAATACTGAAAAAAATCACGTAGCGCCACAAACCCAAAAACTTGATCTCTCCAGCCCCCAGAGAAGCCAGTGCGAACGAGACGCTCCGAAAAATTGAGCAATAGCCTCAGGGGGACGACGGTAGCTAGAGCCCACCTAGTTAGCACCAGCCAGCCCCGGCGCGTCAGTTGTGTCCGTGAGTTGTTCTAAGCCGAATTAATAGCCTGCCGGGCCGTGTTGCGACATTTCGAGAGCGCCTTTTCCGAAATGAGACCCTTGTTCCGCCCCGAAAAAAGATAGCCGCCCAACCGAACCGGCTGACAACCCCGGAGATTGGTGAGGCCAAATAATTGGAGCCGAATGTTGTTGTGGTCGTGATGGGGGCTGAAATTAGAATGGTACTTGGAAGTATGGCTGAGCCGGAAGGTAGATGACAAGCGAATGACTGTAAAATCAAAAACAAAAAAGCGCCATAACGACAACAAGACCGACTATTAAAGGTGGGAGATTAAAAATAACGTAGACAAAACGGAGCATATGAACGGCCGATTAGCTATTTGAAAAAAATTGTATTTCACGCCTGAATTTCATAATTTAAAAATAAAGGAACAATGGAGGACCACAAAGCAACCCCAAGCCTCATAGCTTTTACCCTTCAATTTTTTACATATGCTCTCCCGCCGAAAGGTCGCAGAAAATATAAACATGCTGGCAAATGTGCACATTTGAATACAGGAGGTGGAGGGCGATGGGGGTGAGGGATCCCACACAGATGGGCCCGCTACCGACCGGCCGGTCAACTGGCTCCAGTATCCTAAAGCAGTCGTTCGACAGTCTACACTCTACTCAAAACTCTTCCCGATTTGAATAGAATTTAAGCTACGCTCTTCGTAATGTCGCTAGGATTGACTCGCCAGAAATCAGCAAAAGTGCGAATTTTGAGACAAACTTTAGAAGTGGTGTCCTTTGAAGCTGGTTTCGATGTCAAAATCGACCTTACATATTTTTACTTGACACTTTTTGAACGAAAATAGGCATTATTGATGTCTAACAGCCGCACTTAAAATCTTTAGATGATTTTTCCGATTTCAAAGTTTCACTCCTTCGTTTTTCCTATTATCCTATGCAACCCTCACGGAATTCGTTAAACGATTTTAAAATTTTCTGAATAGAACAACCGTCATACTTTTCTCCTGAATCGCCCCCCATGTTTATCATTACACACTGTTGTTTTTAAGAAAAATTCGAGCGACAGCCGATTGGCTGCCGTACGGTGCTGACTCATACCCGGTCTGTGGGGGGCGGATGATTTGGAAAACAGTGTTGAGCCGCCATTTGCATCCCACAAGCCGCGCCCTGTCTTTCCTAGACGGGCCTAAAATCAGTAATTTTTATCGATTTTTGGAAAAAGCGGTTTTTCGTAGGATCTAGGGCTTTACAACGCAAAACATCGGGTGAACCGCCTTTGCATTAATTCTATCACCATGCTGAATCAGACCCCGTGGAGCCAAAACCTTTGGGTTATCGATTTTCGAAACCTTTAATTTTGTCGGCGCCATATATTACGGCTATCTTTCTATGAACATAGAAGTAAACTTTTTAAGGTTGTCTAGATTTTTTTTTCGTTTAATCGATAGGTATACCTGAAGGCGCTCGGATCGACAGTTGATCTCTAGCTTTTTTAGCAATCGTTTGAAAATAACGACTTCTGGATTAGCGTTTACTTTGACTTTCCTTGCAGTTACAACCATTCCTGGTGTTCTTTCCTAGGGCCACCGGTCGCTTGGATGAATTTGAACGGCCCTGATCACTCAAAAATTCATTTCCCACGCCTGAGCCAGGGGTGCCAGGGGGTGGGTGGAAGATGATTCAATCCCTTGTTCCTGCTATTTTGTCTGTTTGTGTTTGATACTTATCTATGCCCTTCTTGCGGCATCGTACAAGCCTCCAGTTCTCATCGAATTACAAAAATATAAAATCTTAGTAAATTAGTATGGTTGTAGTTAAGCCTTTTTGGGCTCCTAAATCGAAACTTGATGAAATTCCTATTGATGTCTCAGCACCTCCCTCAATCGAGTATTTTCTTGTACCCCGACTGAGTGTCGCTACGCCTTTCAGAGCTGGTCACAGGAACAGCGCCTTAAGCTAAAAGATGGCGGACCCTGTTGACAATGCTCCGTGGTATCTACAGGTACCTTGCCCAGATAGAAATTACCAAAGGAGGCTGTGAAGCCAACAATTTTCCAATTCGAGAAACCCCCGTTTTAGGATCCAAAAGATCCCGGGACGGTCGAGCCCTTCATGGTGGCTTTCCGAAACCTCCAGGAGAATGGAAGGTACCCGTTAATAGATCCTGATGACTTCATGCGTCTCTTCTCCCCACAAACTAACTACACCTACTTACAACGCTTTTGTTAGGGAACTAGAGCAATACCTACAAGTGGAAGGTCGTCAGTTCCACAGCATCGACTTGTGCGGGTTCATCAAGCGCGCGTCCATCGAGTCCCGTCGGATCAACCACTTCTTGATGACCATGTCCGCACTCCCAGCGTGAGTGTATCAATTCTTCAGTTTTGAGTGTATTTGTGGGCCTTTCGCCTTTAGTTATGGTGATCATCTGGAGTTACCTGATTTATTCATTAACTCGAATTCGTATTTATTTGTTTTCCGTGCTGGTATAGGCCATCTTCGACCCCAGCGCCTCTAAACAACCCCAAGTACATAGAAAAAAAATTAAAAAATTTTAATATCTTATTCGGGTTCTTCTACAGAATTATTCTTCCTTAGAAATGAACGACCGCCCCTCCCGGCTGCTTTGGAAGAACTTATCCACGAGTTCTGGGACATCGACGCAATTATAGGCCAAGGCATGGAGGTCAGTAAATACTACAGTTTTGATGTAGGGTTCTGTAGCGCTGCCTGGCGGATCACCGTGGGCAGATGCAGTGGCAGCTGGATTTTGAGCGTCAGTTTGGAGGAAGGTTTCGCGCTTGGGTGGGTGCTAACTCCAGTATATTATTTTAATTTATATGCCTACATAGTACCAAATTTTTGGGGTTTTTAAGAGGGAAAAATTTCGTATATTTGATCACGAAAATATAAGATTTTAGATTCTTGCGGTGCACCTCGTCCATAGGCACGTGAGAAACGATGAATAAATTTTCATAACTAATTTCATCAATCTACCACCTGAATTGAAAGTTCCTACCTGGACTAGATATTGGTCAAATGTGTTAGAGAAAGTTGCATGTCAAGTATTTCTCTGTTATCTACGTATATATCACTACTTTTTTGTAAACTTCTCCCAACCACCCATACCACCTTTTGTTGCAATAAATTTTTTCTGTGAAATATTTTATCAAGTTTCTTGCCGTTGCTAATACGGACTTCCGTTTTTCGTTTTCCTGATATCGTTTTGCATACAATCAATACCTTCCAGCCATGGCAATGTTGACCATTGACCATCTGAAGTTCTTAGAACCGATGGTACAGCGTCTTCAGCCTGCGGTGACCACACACATCACTGTGAAGGACTTGCAAATTCAGCTGCTCCAGATGGGGATTATCCCAGAATTTCAGTAAGTATTTTTAATTGCCCCGGCATCACTGAATTTTTGCTAAACTTTTTTAATCCGTATTTTTTAGCTTTCCATCCCTGACCCCACTTGACGGACAATTCCGGCTGGCTCGTCAGTCGGTCTTGAAGATGTACGATAGCGCACTGGAGAGATTCGGTCTGAATGCAGACATCACGCGCACCATTGGCCATTATTGTGACTTCTTTACGCTTCTGGCGGCGGTGGGTTCTTGATAAAGGAGTATGCCGGTTGAAAAATATTTGTAGGTTATCCTTAGTTTTGCCACATGCTAATTTTTTCAACTGA
The DNA here is from genome assembly GCA_038088335.1 of Mesorhabditis sp. LJ9110. Classification (NCBI taxonomy): domain Eukaryota; kingdom Metazoa; phylum Nematoda; class Chromadorea; order Rhabditida; family Rhabditidae; genus Mesorhabditis; species Mesorhabditis sp. LJ9110. Next base: position 114,607 of record JBBGBA010000172.1, on the reverse strand, counting down.
CTACAGGGTTAATAGAGGATGTCAAAAACCTAGGTTTAACATTAAGATACCTGTTGAAAATTTTAATATGTGTGCGTGGTTCTCTGTATGCCAATACGCATCTATTAGGTTGGACCGAAAGTTCGTGCAATATTTTTCAGTATTTTATGTTTTCGTTCCGGAAAACGGTTCAGGAAAAAATGTTTTAGTGATTGGCGTATGCACAATCAAATTCTCTATTCGAGCCGTGGGACGAAATCGCAATCCATTTCCCTTAGAATTTTTTTCAGTTTAATTTACTATAAAATCGAAAAAGACTGCGGGCCGCCGTTTCCAAAACAGTTCCGATTTATCTTTTTGCATATTTCTGCATCTAAATAGTAAAAAAGTATTATTTTGCTGGCGCCTCTATGCTTTGGTAAAGTTATGGTGATCCTGAAAGATGTCCGGGTCAAAAATTTGCGACGACTCCTAGAGAAAGGCAAAAATAATAAAAACTACTGCGCCTAAAATCTTGTAAATTTTATCACACATATTATTAAACTCAGTAAATATGGGGGGAAAAAACAGTGATATCGGCCCACAAACCTTTTAGAAAGAACTCTTCGAAGTTCGATTGTACGAACTTATGGCCCAACCTAATAATTCCATATCACTAATATCTTGAAAGCCTGCCGCTAACCCGCAACCCAATATCGATGACCAAATTTGCATACGGAGTGGCTCCCATTAGTTTTATTGTTCACTCCTACGCCACTTGAGCTAACCAATAAAATTCAAGTTCTAGAAATTCGACGAGGCTGCTGCCAAGGACCATCATGTGCTTTGTGAAACCGCGCGCCTCGTGCTCCTGCGGTACGGTGTTCCTGGGCTTCCGGGTGGTCCGCCTCTTTGAGCACCACGGCAACATTATGCCAATTTGCTTTGTTTAAATGCACGGTTTCACGACCCCGGTTTTATATTTTTGTTTCTGATCTTAGCTTCTCCTAGCGCACTCACTCGCTTCGCTCCCCCGCCCCCAACGCCGCACCCTTTCACTTCGATATTTTGTTTCATAAGTTAATTTTCTGATTTCTTTTAAAGTTTTTGTTAATGTGGAAACGTGTGATCACTAACTACTAGTAAAATTATTCTACTTATTTGCTGCAACTAAAAACCTAACATAAGATAGCGAGAAAAAAATACTCTTTCAAACCTGCCTTGGGATCGTGACTTTATCAAGAGCTCCTTGTTCTTACTAAAGGGACTGACAAGACGTGGCTATGGATTATCTTTGATGCGTTTTTGCACTTTCACACTGGGTTTCGTAAATCCCTTCAGCGCACAGACTGGCAAACCCTTGGAATTCCAACCACTCACCCTAGAATGCCCTCAAAAGGAATCTGCCCGCTAACGACTCCAGCCCCCAGACCACCCCTCGTCTTCATTGCCATTCTGGAGTATTTGGTCAGTCTGCTCCGCCAATCGAATATCCGCGTCGAGCGCGCCCCGCGTGGAAGACGTGATATCACAGGGGGGATCCGATCGGCCATTGGGGTGGGCCCCCGGATGTTTGTCGATGGGAACGATAGCCCACACCCTATCACACGCCATCTCCATCCACCCCTCCAGAACCACCTAGCCGACGCCGCGGCCAACGCCATTTGCAACCCATCAGCCCGCCACGCACATTCCCGCGCCGATGAGCGCGGCACCGCCGATTCTGGTAATTGCTATACTGTGCTTGTACTCAGGTAAGTATTTTGCGACCTAATGCAATGTATGATGTCGTATATCTTCTAATACAGTATAGAATCCTTTATTCTCTATTTGAACTCCCTTCCTCGATTAATAAAAACTTTTTGGTGGTTTTGATAAGTGTGTCTTATTGCGTGTCTACTCCTTGTTGGCCTGCCTTTGATCGATTTTGTCTACCTTATTCTTTAACGATTATATCCTTGCTAGCTACCGTATCTTTAATTTTAGGTTTTAGCATTGGCGATTCATATAAATTTTTAAACTGCCTAAATCTTCATCAATCGATTTTGAAAGCACATTCTCTCCTATCAAAAGCACTTCTATCATTCATTCAGTCGATTTTACCAAAAACGGCTAAATTGATTTTTTTAAAGTTTTCTTCAACAAATAGCAATCTAAATTCTCACTAAACTATCGCCAAAAACGTTAAAATCTGACGTTCTCGCAACGAGCCACGTTTTTTCAAAAGCTTTTCCATTGATTTCTCAAGAAGCTGTTTTAATTAAGGAATTTTAGTTTCAGTTCCAACCCCAATACACCAAAATTGTAGATTACTGTAAGCAGATAAGGCTTCCATATGCTTTTCCATCCAAATTCTGCTTTCAGTCCTTGCCGATCATACCACAAAACCCCCATGCTGTCGTGATCACCTATCTGCCACAACTTGTGCTCGCCTCCTCCGCTCGAACCCACGCCATTTTGGCGATCGATGCAATCTAGACGCGGAATTTCGGTAGGCTTTTCCTTTACGCTTCCTAAGTTTGCTTTTGAAGACTGGTCCAATGCTGCGGAACTTGCAATAAAAGCGGCCTGGCGATGGCCTACGATTTGGTGGCTAGGTCCCTAGTTTCGGCCCAATGCTTTGATCGTCACGGACCTGGTTTCTGCAGTCGGTAAGTATTCTAAGGAATGCCTGCAATGAATCCATAATTTCCTGCAACCTTGCTAATCTGCTAGCCCTAGCTTGGGAATACCGGGTCGTTTAGGTACGTTAATAGCACAGAACCGTACCATCAGCCGGTGAAGCCATGGAAGTGCGATGGGGAGAATCCGCAGGTATTTATCTTGATGTTACTAGTCAATTGTGCTTAGATTGCTTTTCGATCTTGTCGACAGTCGTGTGGGTTCTGCGACTTCAAGATCGTTAACTACACATTGGAGAACGCGATCAAGGCCTGCAAGGTGGTGAATAAGGAGGTCGATAAGTTGGGCGTGGAAGTGGACTGTTCTGTCCCTATCCATCCTGTCCAACAAAATAGGATTGGAATTTGTTTATTTAGGGATTTTGGATCTTTTTAGTGATACTTTGATACGAGCTTCTTTTACTAATGAAAATTGGCATTGCTAGTAAGCAAACGTTGAATTTGCTAAAAGATGTCTTAACGTTTAATCGGAAAATGCCGCTTTTGAAAGAAAATCGTGTCTTTGAAAATTAAAGTAATTGTCTGTCCACTTGAACAAAATTCGCAATGTTTTATTGCCCAATATTTAATCACAAATATATTGAAACTTTAATATCGTAAACGAAGGGTTTTTCACACTGAAAAATTGTTAAAGCTAGCAGGAATCATATACTAAGCTAAAACGCCGTTCCACACCATTTCGACGTTTTCTTTGAGAAAGATAGCTTTCCACGATCGTTCTAAGTTCTATTATTCTGGCCAAAAAGTTATTTACCAGTAGAATTTTTCTAGAATGAATATCTAGAACATACTAGATACTTTCCATTTCCTTTCCCCGGCCTACCGCAAAATAGTGTCAGCAAACATGGTGGTCCGCGTGGTGGTCGGGCTGATTAGGGGGAAACGTGTTGGGTGGTCCCCGCGGGATGCCTCGAGACAGCTTTCGGGAGTCTCGATTCCCACCCCCAGCCCAGCCAATATTTCCACGCAGCTGCCAAAACACGCCCAAACACAGTACCTTCTATCTTGTTGTGCGGTTTATAGACCAAATATGACACTGATTTCTGAAATATCGTATTTCCTCCAATCCTCCACTCTCCTAAATAAAATCTGGCAAAACTGTACCTTCTAGCTTCATCATAAATTTCAGTTCTATTTCTGAATTTTCCTAGTTTTCTTAGCAGCTTTAGACAGCTTAAGAACAAAATAAATAGATTTTGATTTTGACAAAGTCTAGCAAGTTTATCCAAACTTTCGGTATTTTTTAGGCCGAAAAGGACAAGATCCCCTAATAAAATTCCCCATTTAGTGTTATTGACAAAAACAAACCATAGGTTTTTGGGAAAAACACGGCATAAATAAATTGCTTCGCAAGCGTCCTGCCAAGACCTTAAAATCCAAAACATCAATTTCCGCGCAATTCTCAAGATCTAAAACCCAAACGGGCGATGAAAATCCTTCAATTTAAACTATATTTCTACCGAATTATATTTTCCATCTTTTAGAGCGTCCAAAAAACATGGCGCGATCGCTGGGGCCCAAGGATGAAGCCGGGACATCTCGATCGAATTGGCTAGCCGCCATCCGTCATATTTATTCACTAACTTATTTGGCTCAAGATCTTTCACCACCAACACCAAGCTCTTTCGCTTTCCCTCGGGTACACCACGCCTTTAGGTAGTGTTTCTGCTTTTTGCAAATAAACCATTTATTCTCTGAGATCCGCGACTAGAACAATTTGATTGAGAAATTACCCGTGAATTGGGGGATATAATTTTTAAAATATGATGATAGCATACGATATATACGGTAAATTTAAATCGGCTAAAAATAAGGCCCAAAAATGGACATATTCTTGCGCCAGAACAGGTAGAACCACCAATAGAAAAGGTTCCAAAATAGGAAAACTAATGGAAATCCATAGCGACATCCCTTATCGATATGAAGTGCTGTTCGGGAGAAGGATTTCGACATCTGAAAGGTTTAAATTTCATTTTTAAGTACAGTTAATTGTTAGAAAAACGGAAATTCGGGGGTTTAATTATAAGATCTAGAACAAAAATTGGTCTAGTTTTCTGTTAGCGGTCACGCAGAATGCAAAAAAGATATGTAAAAAGCGAGGGATGGACAGTCCGAGCCACGGCAATCTAGCACCGATGCTTGGACCTACGGTGGAATATGCGTTTTCGCAAACGCTGAGCCGGTATCGAGACATGCGTCTCTTTCGTTGAGCCGCCATTTTCTGTTCTTCGATGGCTTTTTGTTTTTCCTGAATAGATGAGGAGCTAGGAAAGAAAAGTAGAGGTGCTCCCTTTCCAAAGTTTCCATTTAAAAATTGAATTTTTAAACTTCCACTTACAGCATTATAAAATATCGCCGTCCCATTATCCGTCGCATAGACTACAAATGGCTTTGTCCGCTCCTGTACCGCCTTGTCGAACAGCTCCTCGTCGTCATCTGTCAAATACAAATACCTTCTAGTCACCTCAAATACCAGATATATCCAAATCTTCCCTTCGAACGTGTACGGTGCCCCTTCGCCTTGGCGATAAGTTATCGTAAGACGACAATGAGCCTGGAATTCAGGATATAGCCTAGCCGTAAAGACGCTCAAAATTAAAATTAAAATTAGCACACGGGACTTGCCAGTTAATTTTTAGAAAGCAAGGTCGTTAGGGAGGAGGGATTTGTTAGAGCATACCGCTGTCTTTACCGTTGATCACCGTCATTGGGAGTTCTTCATCGGCAAACCGAATTCTATCGCCAAAGATTTTCGGTTTTGGCCGATGGTTGGCGATGCGTGGATCGTATGGTTCTGGAACAAAAGAAAATCGAGAAATAGTGCTAGGGTCTTGCTTACCATAACTATTATTGTTTGCCAGTGATCTTCTGGTTTCCGGTGTCATATGTGGCGTGACAGGGGAACGAGAATTTTTGGCGGAGCGCTGGCTAACGATTAGTGGGTTTAAAAATTCCAATAAGTTTTTCACCTTTTCGGAGATTTTGATCCTTTCCTGATATCATTCATCCCCATGTCCTTTGGCTCTACCGTATCGGTGTTGTCAACTAATAAATGAAAAGTGTTTTTTTAAAGCTTTAAGGCCGACTACCTCTCGATTGCATAAACTTCTTTGCCATTTCCCCGTATTTCTCCGCCTTTCGCATATAGCTGTTAATAATCGCGAATTCAAGAAGAGCCATGAAGACGAACAGCATGCAAGCTAAAATAAGAATGCTTCAGAAAATAGATCTTACTTACCTCCATACCAAAAGTCAATGGCTTTTGCGTAGCTGACCTGAGGGAGCCCGAAACGTAAACCATTACCCTAAAAGCGCGATTTTTGTCTGAAATTTTTAAAAATAGCTTGATTGCTAGTACTACGCGACGCTCCTGGCTTTATCGGGTTTTTTTTTGAGACAGAGTAACGTTGCTCTCGATTCATAAGCTTTCTCAAGCGGCCCTAGGGGGGTCCAGTGATCGCTGTGATGGGCGCCTGTCAGACCGGCCCCAAAAAATCTTTGATCGGTTCTACGGGTATGCTTCTCTCTCTCTCTCTCTCTCTCTCTCTCTCTCTCTCTCAACGCGATCAAAATACTCACCAATGTCGTCAGCGAAACAAGCGTGGTAAAAGAGAGCGTAACCCTGGCAGGAACGGCTGAAAAATTATTAAGAACTGAAAAAGCACTACCGTACCTCTCCGATCAATCCAAAATGACACCCAGGAAATTATAACAATTAGCCCGGTCGGGATATAACTCTGCACCAAGTTGTATCCAATCGAGCGGGACAAATGAATATTGCCAAGCAGGCAACTAAAGGTATCTAGAAGCAAAAATCACCTATCCAAAAGCAAAATTACCTACCAACTTTATACTTTGTGGGCGTCACTGCATAGCGGTAGGTTCCGTTACAATACGCTTCCGTGACGTTCGTAATCTCGAATTCCGGAAGCCCAATTGACGGGTTAAACCGAACGGGATTCGGGTTGAACCAGGTTACATTAACTTGTTTTGCAATATAAGCATCTAAAACATAACTCGTAATCACAATATTTCTTACAAGATAATATTTGAATCCCGCATGTTTGTATATCCATCGGGTAATTTTTTAATTCAAGGTTGCAGCTAATTGACATTCTAAAGAAATATGGCACATTACAAGAAAATTACGTGAAGCGGCAGGAGTACGCAACCGTACCATCTCGATCAATAAACAAACTAAAATTCGGCACAGTGACGTCGTGTACTTTTGACTTGATAGCATTTGCAAAGTACAGATCGGGTAGCCTAAATTCTATAAAATATGTTAATTTTTGATGTACCATAGCTGTTGTCGTATAGCATCGTCGTTGACCATTACATAATCTGGGAAATTATGCCTAAGTCGCCAGTCGTTCCACGACATGTATGCATACATATCCACATCAAAGGACTGAAATTAAGAGGTAAAGGAAAGGTATATTTAAGCTACCATCTCCTCGGCCCTAAAATTGCCGATACTCTCCAAATAAAAGCCAAGGTGGACATCGAGGGGTCTTGAAGTATTCTGAGTCGGAAGTCGCTTGTTAGTGTTCTCGAGAATATCTCTGATGGTCGAGAATTCGGGTCGAATCTCGGTGACCAGTCCGAGGAGGATGAGCAGGTGTCTAGGTGCCATTTGGAATGGGGGAGGAGGCTTTTCCATTGTTTCTTTGGAGTTCTGGGGCTCCCTAGGGGGTGTGGACCCCCATTAGCAGTCGTCACACGAGTAATCCACCTTTAGAAAAATGGACTTTTGGGGGTGTCTAGTAGAAAAATTCGAGGTGGGAATGGATCAACGGTATATGAAAACAAACTACGTTAATTAAGGTATTTTATCAGGTTTTTAGTGGGCAGTGAACGTTTTTTTAATCCAAAATTCAATGAACGAGAATATCCTTGGTATTTGAATTAAATACTCGTGGTAGTGTAGGGGTTTTTTTTTGTAAAGCTAAAAAGCATTAATTTTTGTATAGAGCATAGTATCTAGTACCTAGCAAGTATTTAGACGCCAAATTCTAAAAAAAAAATCCTGTTTCTGATTTCATTTTCAACTACGGTACTCCAAGTACACTCCAAATTTTCGACTTTGTATTAACCGCTCGTTTTTAACTTTCTAGCTGTAAATCAAAAGGAGAAATGTTTTCACGGTATTAGAAATCGATCCGTGTTAATTAAGGCATTTAGAGTCTTTTAATAGGCATTGTGACTAGCTAAACTAATTCAAGGTAACCTTAATCAAAGACCTACAATAACCCGTCCATCATCACCGCCACCTCATCCCTCACACTCAGACCATACCTAAAAGTGCAACATTTTATATGACACCCCATGGATAGCAATTTAACAATCAATCGTAAGTGCGAACAGGTAACACAATGGACCCCCTTCTTTCACCTAAAGCCTCCTCAACACCCCCAAAGCTTTCGACCGGATAGAAGCAATTTGGCACATGGGCCCCTTCCGGGCGGACGCTCGGAAAAATAGGACGAGAAAGAGCTGCACATCGGTGGATGTTGTCTTGCGTTTTTGGGGGTCCGTGAATCTTGGGGGCATTTATTTCCCCAAGGGGGAGGATAGGAGGGAACGGGTTTAATTAAGGATCGCAGCAGAGGAGGGGGGAATCTGTGGCAAATGATGGGTGTGTAAATAGGGCCATTTGGGCTGAGGCATTAAGCAAAATGTCCTCCATATTTTTGGTGAGATCGGGTAATTGTATTATTACGGGTGGTAATTGGGATTTGGGTAAAGTGCGAGAGTTGGGAGAGATTGGATTTTTGTGGGTTTCTGGGGGATCTAAAGACTGTAAGCTTGCGGGATGCAATAGAAAACAGCGAGAGAGCGAGAGAGATGGAGAATAAGAGAGAGACCGAGAGCAAGATAGAGAGAGAGATCGTGCGTAAGAGAGAAAGGAAGTGGGAAAAACCAAAAGATATAAAGATCGGAATCAGAGCAATAGAATTTCAATCATCGTGATACACGTTTAAGCACGTCAAGGCCTAATTTAAAGCAAAACTTGATTGCCAAGTGGTTCCGCTCCACACTATCTCCGATTCTTTTACTGTAACTAGCAGGTCTTAGACCTCGAAAAAACCCAAGACTGAAGTTTGAGCCCCTCAGAAATGTTGCACGCACACGTGTTGGGGGGTATCTAGTTCAGAGACCAACACCTCCACAGCTTCTCCCATCCCCCAGACTGGCCAACTGTTTTTTCTTGGCCCCTTACGGCCCCTCAGTTTTGCTCGATCCACGGCTCGAGCAGAAAGAACTAATAAGCGGCAGTTTGACAGGAGGAGATAAATCACTTACACCCCCCAGACGAAATGCCCCCAATGCCATCGGGTGGATGAGCAAGCAGATTGTGGCTTGAAGCCTCGGCCTGGCTAGAACCCGTGAATTATCCTCCGCTCCCCCGGGCCGACCCCTTAGATGTAACCATAGGGATTATTTTTGAACGCTTCGCTGGGTGTTAGAATGCAAATCGCCGGCTATCGGGGGATGCGCTAGGGAAGGCGGAGGTCGAGAATATAGTATTGAGGCTTGAGGCCTTGAAGGGAAGCTACGATTAGAAAAACGAAATTATAGGTGGAGAAGTTTTGCAGAGACGGAGGCTGGGCTTTGTTTTCGAGGTGAAATGGCATCAAAATAAAATTAAAAATTGTATAAGCACTGAATTTGCCTTACGAGGATTTGTCCTCTTTTGGACTTTTGGACAGTGCATCCAAAAATCGGGGCAAGCCTTTCCTGCTTTACCCTCAGCCGGAAGTTCCTAAAAATTTTCGATATTTCCGCTATTTTGTCGCGATTTTGGCTACGTCAATCGATAGAGCATCAAAAAATATACGAATAAATTGTAAGAGTATCACATTCCAGGGGCAAATAATGCATAAAAATATTGTAGGGAAAAACTTTTGGGAAACTCCGGTTGGGTGGGGGTGGGGAAGTCAGTCAAAGCCTTAACTTTTTTGTTGAGTATTTTCAATGTGCAAATTGCATCAAAATTTAATTAAAATAGTACCAGGGTTGAAAAGCCTTTCAAACCCTGGCCCCGTTTAGCTCCATGATATTCTCTGCTCTGCATAGTTTTCCTGAATTCCGGCGACAAAAAAATTAAAAGCATTCCCTCTCTGCCATTATATAGGCTACCGGTCACTTCCGGATTATGCTAATTACCCCTAACAAAGAAAGCGACCAAAAAAAATCCACAGAAACTTAAATTTAATGTTGAAAATAAAAGATTTTGAAATATATGATATGCGTGCAGTGATCTTCAGACCGTTACGCGCCTAATGACATATCATCCTAATATATATAAAAAAATAGTGTTTGTGTGTGTGTGTATATTTGCATGCACTTCCGTTAGGATGTTCCGCTCCTACAGCCTCGGGGAAGGGTTTTTTGGATAGGGAAGAAACGACAATAGGTTTAGAATGGTCCGGAATCGACTGCACACACTTAAAAATTTTGAAAAATTGCGGTTTTCGCTATTAAAAATAGGTTTTTGTAAAACCCTGTTTGTTAGGGGAAATTACCATACGCCGGAAGTAGGAAGAGCCTATATAAAGGGACAGAGGAGCCGTTTTTCACTTTTTTCTTGCTAGAATTCAGGAAGAAACATGCAAATTAAGGACTTTCACAGGTTCTGGACGGGGCCAGGGTTGAAAAGCCGCGAAGCGGTTTTTCAACCCTGGTGCGTAGCTAAAAATTCTTCCCCTATCGAGATATCCTCCGGACACGCTTGACAAAGTTGCATGCAAATTGTCACACACACAAACACTATTTTTTATATATAGTAGGATTGCGAGCTCAATTTCCATTAATAGACATTAGCCATTTTTTTTGCTCCTACACAAAGCTTCTTTTCAGACCTTTAGACAGCCAAAGTACATCCAAAAAAACAGAGCCAGCCGTTTTTCTCGTTGCACTTCTCCCCAGCCCAAAATTGAATCCACCACAATGTTTCCGGACAAAAACGGCCCGTGCAAGAAAGCGTAGCCCCCAAACTTGCTTCAAATCAAGTGGGCCTTTCAGGGGGCAAGGTGAAAAAGGATGAGGTTTCTTTTTGAGAGTGGAGCTGCACCTCAACGGCTCGCGTATCCCAGCCAGGTGCTAGAGGGGAGGAAGTGAGCGGAGTGTGGCTTGGGTTTCAGTAGCGTGATCATGCAAAAAAAAACCGGCAAAAAAATTAAGTGGAAGATTTGTTTTTCCTGAACCTGGGACAGAAATTTGGCTGCAGGCCCAGCCGGAAATTAGTGATTAGGTAACTTTTGGATCGAAAAGCAACAACAAAAATGGATAATTCCAGGAAGCAAAAGCTTACAAATTTAGGCTTCATGCGGAGCCGGAAATCAGCAATCAGTTTTTTTGGATCAAAAGTAATGGCGAGAATGGAGAATTCAGGAAGGAAAATCTGAAAAAATTAGGCTTCATGCTAAGCCTAAAAATAGCAATTAATTCGATTTTAATGGAAAACAAATGGCAAAAATAGATAATTTAGACTGGCCAACTGACGACCTGATGTGTCGCATTCCGCGAAACATCTGCTTCGTGCCCAACCGGAAATCAGCGATTACGTTATTTTTTAATAAAAAAAGAAATAAGAAAAATGGAGAATTCCAGAAGATGATGCTCCTTTTCGAAATCTCAAAATTTTACGCCCCAAGACCCAACTGAAAATTAAATTAAGGTTTTTTTTGTAACAAAATCAAAAACAAAGAATTTGAAAGGCCAAAAGCAACAAAATCCTGTTTTCAAGTTCTTTTTCGGATAATAGGACACTCCCAACTTTTTTCAGCAGTCATTTTGATGGGAGCCACGGATTATATGGACAAAGACGGGGCGCTGTGGCCCAAATGCGGAGGAGATGTGCCATGGGAATTGCGTGCCACCGACCCATCCCAACCCCCAAAAATCTGCATCACAATTGAGGCGTTTAGCCAGGGCCCAGCGCTAAAATACGGCAATAAGCTAGGTACGCTACTGCGGGGTTTGGGTAATTTTCAGTATTTTAATTCGTCAAAAGAATGCTGGAATCAATTTTTGGGAATCTTTTTAAAGATACGTAGGTAAGTAGCATCCATGGATAAAAGTGCATTTGCAAGTACAATTTTATTCCTAAACCAGGGTAGAAAAGCCGCTTCTCGACTTTTCAACCCTGGCCCCCGTGTAACCCCATGGCATTCGTCAATTTGCATAAATCTCTCGGATTCCGATATCAAAGAAAAAATGAAAATTACTTCTCTCCGCCCCGATATATAGGCTCGCGCTACTTCCGGGCTATGTTAATTCCTCCCTAACAAAGAGGCTACCCGGTTTTGTCACAAAAACTCAATTATAATGTCAAAAATAGCCTAATTTGTAAAATCTGATATGCGGGCAGTCATCTCCAGGCCATTACGCACCTAATGACGTATCATACGTAGCCTAAGACCCTACCCCTCTTGAGATATCCTCCGGACACGCTGACGGAAGTTGCATGCAAAGTGGCACAAACACACACATACACTATTTTTTATATATAGTAGGATTCTGCCGATTCGCTAAAAACCATCCTGGCTTTTGCCCTTTAAATCGATCAAAATCGGCTGTTTAGATGTTTTTATATTTTGTGTTGTATAGATTTTTGTCTATTATATTTAACGTACGGTATACCGGTTCGGGGCTTTTAAGGAGTAGTCTAAATTTTGAGTTAGCGCTTTCCACTAATAACTTGCTGTTACACTCCTTTTAAATTGTCATAAATCACAGGATTTTAAATTTTATTTAAAACTCCTATCAACCTAACTCAACCCAAAAACCCAAAAGATGTCTCCTCCAAAGGAATTGCAAATTTTTTCAAAAATTCAAATCTCATATTCTCAAAACAATAAACAGCTGTCACGTAAGGTCAACAGCCAGCTCGTGCCGACCACAAAAAGCCGAAAGTCCCCGGCCGTTTGCGGTGCTCTCGCCCTCCGACTCGGCCAAGGGGGTGTTTGAGCCTCTTCTCCCCCCTTTCGGTTCTCGTTACAGCGCCCTAAATCATGATAGCACATAAAAACCTGACAGACAACCTCGTACGCAATGCCCGGGGCTATCTTCGAATTCGTACGGGAAATTATTTCATGCTAACGGCTCTTTGAAGTGCATTTTCAACGGATGCCGATGCCAAAATCGAGACTGACAATTCGCCTGAAAAAGGTTTAAAAAATTACAACGTTTAATGGAGCACTTTGTAGGCTTTATCGAGGTCAGTAGCAACATATCGAGGTCATTTTGCTCACGTTTAAAGGGGCCGGCAAGCTGCGACTATGGATTTTTAGGCAGATTTCGAGTTGGCTTTTCTATGGATTTTCGCTGCCGTCTTTCTATTGCGTAACGGGATAAGCCCGGTGGGTTTTTAAAATTATCTATTGTATATGCCGCGAAATTCGTATAACATGTCGGATCAGGAGCGCCATTATTGTGCTCTTATAACAAAAGTTCTAGATTCCAAACATGTAATTTTTTCAGTGCCTTTAAACCCTGAAATCTAAATAACGGATTCAAACAGATTATATAACATACTATAAAAGATAAAGTGCCGGATTTTATAGCATTTTAAACCCTAACGTCCTTCACAAGACCTTTCTCGCAGCAAAACCCCCTGAACTTTTTCATTAACTTGTTTACTAGAGCCACGAAAAATGCCACGTTGCCCTCCAAAATCCTGATGCCCTCACTCACTCCCACAACCTCCCAAATCCACGATGTAAACGACCGATCTCTGACAGCCCTTTTTCCGGGCGAAGGTCTGCACAAAAAAATGACATCGACTCGTGGATGTTCAGCACCGGCTGCACAAATACACGACGGTAATATCATTCGGTAGACTTCGACAGACTTGAACGCAGCCCACCAGCCTCCATACACATTTCGAATGCACCCACGGCCGGCTAGTATTTGGGTGAATTTTATGGGGATTTATGAAGATCCAGCAAAGTTCTTAAACGTCATATCGATAGTACTATTTAATCTACAGCCCCTTTACGGCCGAAAAAAAAGGGAAATTTGCATTATTTCGATAATAATACCGAAAATTGGAAACAGGCTAGCATCTAAAGTCGTAATCTAATGATATACGTTTTCTATAAAGCCATAAAAAGGGCGTAATTGTTTTACAGTACTTTCAATCTACAATATTTTATGCTAAACAGCCAAATTTATAGATTTTCGAAAATAATAACGAAAATTCAAGCGTACTGGGGCCCTAACAGTTATGATATTCCGATTAAAAGTTTTAATGAAACTTTTAGGACCAATGGCTACGGGCCAGGACAGCCCGATTTGCATTCCACGCTGGTATGGTAATCACAAACCACGGATTCGCAAAAATGAGCCCCTTTTCAGCTAGTTATTGGTTTCCTGGCCCTTCTTACACTATTGACGTGGAAGCCCGTCCAAAACTCGCACTTTTCCTATGATTACGATGGCTTGAATGCATACGATTTCTCTTGCCCAAGATGTCGATATGGAAATACGGCATTCGATCGATCGCGATCGGAAATAGAACTACAAGGAGATGAAGTCTTTATATACAAGGCCTACTATGATTGGAGGTGGCAAAATAACCTCAAAATTCCAAACTTGAATCCTTAGGGACGGTGGTGGACCTCGTATTCGGCTTCTTCTCATTGGAAACTGCTACCATTTCAAACAAAACAAAACTAGACTCCGCATTAAAGTGAACAACCAGTTTATGGAGACCGGTTGGGTCTCTGGAGGCAGTAAGAACTTCTCGTACCATCCCGAAAAGCTCGAATTTTCCCAAAGAATGTCCAGAATATGCTTGCTACCATTCAGCGATAGACGTGGCTACAGTACCCTTTGAGTTTGAACCCCCAGAACAGGTAAAAAAAGATTAATTGATTCTAAATGATGACTAGATTACCGTATACCGCGGAGAAATCTCGAAAACTATGAAATTACATCGGATAACGAAAAAATACGAACCAGGAATCACTTCTTGTCTTGAACCGATGTATTGGTAAGCTTTACAAACACTTTTCGAAATTTTTTCAAGGTTCTCCGAATGGCCGCGATTAATAGTGTTTATGGAATTATACCAAATTATCGGATATTCTAAATTTCTATTTACCTATACCTCAGTGACAAAGAGTGTGAAACGGGTTTTGGATTATTATGAAGCAAAGGTATCCTAGATAAAGCCACCCAATTTCGAGTTTTTTTAGGGATTAGCAGAGCTAAGGCCCTATCCATTAATGCCTTATACTGATAAGGTATATTCTCACTTATTAAAAAAAAAATAGTATTTTAGATTGATCCAAATAATTCCACGTACCATATGGGGGAGCACCTTGTCGAGAGACACTGCGCTTTTTGGTCAAAAACTAAATATTCCTCAAACAATGATATTGATGACTTTTTCTTTCATAGGTATTACGGATCCATCACTTAATGTATTTTCCTAGAAACCGTTCGATCTCATTATACGACTGGATGGAAAGTATCGTCCAAAATAAGACAAAAATAGGTCAAAATTCTTTCCAATTAAACCCAATCCAAATTATCAAATCTATCCAAATTTCCATCAACATTCACCACATTTTCAGGCTCATTCGCGATTAAACATTATGGATTACAATGGAACCCTCCACTACTTCCAAGGCCGTTTGTCTATGAAGATTTCCTAAAATTAAAAGGATTACAAAATCCAATGGTATTTAAAAACGAGCGCCAACAAGGTAAGCCGAAAGCTCAGATTTATCAATAACTCTACAGGCCTTATTCCTGACAGAATACGCTAGGCAGCCGTTCACACATTGGGTCGACAAATTCTTCAAGGGGAAACGTTTTTATGGGGTAAGTTTTTAGATAATTGCATCCTAAAATGATGAACAATTTAGGCAAAATCCCATGAGATCGTGTATCTTCATGCGAGGAATAGTTTTGAGGGGATGGTAGGTAAAATTACTCTAATTCCAAGCGTGTTAGGAGATAAATCATAAGCAAACCGAGCAAACGATGAAAATGTCTTCCGAGGTGAATTTGCTTGGGCCGGTAAGCAAGTTGTAAATGCAAAAAGTGCCAATTAGGATCCTGAAGCTACTTTGGAGCGGATAAGGAATGTGACGGCCGAGATATTCGGATCAAATCCACCCCCATACACACATCATACTACACAAGTTTTAGGAAAATGCCTGCACAAGTGAGTGCTGACTTTGGCAGGGCAGTTGGCCTTTGCTGTGCCTTATCAAGCCGTTCGATCTTAATTTGGTCGAGAGTTCGAATTGGGTATTAGATGGGGAAATTCCGCGCGGCGCACACTTTATTTTAAATTCTTCGTATCTTAACAATTTTTCTAAGGCACTCGAATTGGCCAAAATTTCCTATCCTTGAAACATCACACGCAAATTATCCATTTTCAGTTGGCTCAAGGACCAAGCCGGCTGCCGTAAGCCCGTCACCGGATGTTTCAATGTGGCCAAATATCTCGACGACTGGGTGTTTGCAGAACCGACACCAGAACACCGATGGACGACGATTTAGTTGAATGAGCCGCGTAGATTGCTAAATCTCCAAATTTACTCCACAGAAAATATCCAATTCATTAGATGCAAAAACACAGAAAGGCAAGCTCATCGGGACATTCACAAAATGCGAAAGTAGAACTGGAATGAAATGTACAAGCGAAGTCAATCACGGTATGGGGAAATGGAAAGCACCATAAAACTTCAAGGCAGGGAGGGAGCACCAATTGATTATACTGGTTTAAATTGGGGTAATATCACAGAGGGGGAATCACAATTATACAAACTCGTCGAATTGGGTAAACGAGGAAATTGAAATACTAGAATTGACCGACTTGGAGGAGGTGCTGGAAGTTGCGCATACCATCGAAACCACCGTCCAGAATGCAAACGCAACAGGTCGTCTTTTCCTCAACCAGACGTTTCGCAAACTAGAAAAAAAACATATAGAAAAATCCAAAGAAATTACCGCACTGGCCATCATATGCATGCCTCCATCCATTATGCAAATCGGATGTTTGTTTTCTTGGGCCGCGTTCAGCAGGTTCTAAACAATGATGTTCACAATGCAAAATATTTCTGACTTGAATATTCGATAGGTCTCCGACAGGATAATGAGGGAAGTTGATGCTTCGAATGACCGAGACTCGATTGTATCTAAATAATAATCAATGTAGAAATTGAAAAAAACGTACTCTGGTGCTGTGCGAATATCCAGCAACAATACTGCTTGCTTTTCGATGCGGGCAATCAAGTCTTCGCGGCTCATCCGAGGAGAGACACACTCGCGCAATTGAGCCGGGGTCAAATGCTGCATCGTGTGTTCTTTTACTAAAAAATGTTATAATAATCGAAATAGAACACCCCACCTGGTCCCTGGTTGTCCGAGCCGTGGAATCGAAAAGCACAACTTTTTGGGATATACGAATAGGCACGCACGGCTTCTTCAATCACCTAAAAATCTAATAGCATCCAAAGTTTTGCAGACCTTTTCCATATCTAAGAACGGTAAATCGGAGAACAGTAGGATAGCATCGTTAAAAGTTGCCTTTACGAGCCGACCTCGCAGTTGTGCAAAAATTCCGAGCCCTGCAAAAATAGATTCATTAAACTTCCGCTCACCAATGCAGAGGGGAAAATGGACATCACAAAGTAGAAGGCGATCCCAAACGTGGAAGAGTTTGTGTAGCGGAAGAACATGGGCAAAACAGGTCAGGAACCTGAACACAGAATCATTTCAAAAAAATGCCACTTACCATCTAATTGCATAGAGCTCGGGGAAGAACTGGATCCGCTGCATACAGAGCCACAGCTCCGCGTCCGTATACGCGAGCAGCTTCTCGAATTGATGGAAATATTCTAAATAAAAAAGTTTACGATGTTTATTAATGAAGAAATACCTCCGATAACTTGGATGTTGTCGTGGATGAAGACATTGTGCATGTATTTGGTGATGAACGCGCTCATACAAGCAAACGCTTTAGCTGCAAAAAAATGATAAACTAAACAGATTCCGCTTACGCATATCTTCAAAATACAACAGCAAGAAAGGCGCTGCAACAGAGTCGAGTCCTTGCCAATACACACATTCCGGATGGCCACGAAGATAGGCTTTGACAAGGCGTTTCAGTTTGGCTTGCGCAGTTGCTGAGGTCATCAGTTCTTCGTACTAAAGAAATTAAACGTTTTAGAACCTGGAAATACCTGATGGCATCTCGGGATATCAACTTCAAGCTGGCTATCAGATGGGTGACTGGAGAAAGTATCAAGGTCCTCGAACGTCCAAGTCGATGCTTCAGTAACATTCAATAGCGCAGCCCAGACTTTTGGTCTAAACTGCCCGATTCCTTCAAGGATTCTATTATACCGAATCATGGGTGGAATGTCAGTGGCTACCAACTTCCGTAGTGCTTCCGCTTTAAAAGAAAAGGCGTCAACGAGCCTATTCCCGGCATTGATCCGCGTGCACTAAAAATGAAAAGTGAGGCAAGGTAAAACGATACCTGATAGGTGAAGTCTTTTTCTTTCACAACGACAGGCAAATCCTCGCCTTCAGACGGAAAGTCATCACCGTCCAATTCGAAAGAATGCAGCATCAATCGAGGATTCAGCGACCGGAGCTTCTAAAAGCACATTTCAAATTCAAGGAAAATAATACCATTCGCAAATTGTTGCATGGAAGCTTGAATATAATCTTGTCAACATAGAAACGTCGGGGTCCCTCTCTTTCAAACAGATGAAACTCGTTAATAATGATACTAAAAAAGGAGCTTTTACAACTTTAAAGAACTAAACCTGGGAAGTGTGACGATCGGAGGATCAAGCTTGATAATTTCATTTCGGACAAGCAGAGACTCGACTTGACTGCCACAAAGCTTCCAAAGAAACCATGCTTCTTTAATTGGCAGCTCCCTCAAGATCCACTCTTCCGGGGCAAGCTTTGATATCGCTTCTAAAAAGATATTAGGTGCTTATCCAGTACAGAAATACCCTTCATTTGTGGCCACTCGTTAAAGCCATCATCTCCGGGTTTTGGCACGACGCCCTTTTCTTTCAAACATTCTAGTATTGCAGAAGCATCTGGTCGATGACGGGGTAGCTTTTGAAGACATCGATCGGCGATTTTGAAAAGGAGAGATTCACCATCAACGTCCACTACAGCTGACGATGTCTCTTTTAGCCGCTGTAGCAAATTCTCAAACACACGCCCATCTAAAAAGAAAATAAATGAATCAATATTCTATCACCTTGGATTCGCAACACGTCAATCAGGATCGTTGCAAAAGTGTCTTCCGTGCAAAGTTCTTTCAAAGTGATGCCCTGCAAGTAAAGTTGGTTTGGAGCGAAAACTCACGATTAGCAGCTGTAAGCACACGATCCCAAGAGCCCAAACATCGCCATATTCGGTCGCACCTCTATACACTTCCTCGTCACTAAAAAGAACTTTTATAATTGGACCAAAAATACCCACACAATACGTTCCGGCGGTCGACAGTACTGATTTCCAGTCATTCGAGCTTGATCTTCTCCGTATCCAGTTATGTAACTGAAGCAGAATTTCGCTAAGAAATTTTCCGCTCATTGCAGACATACCTGGTACCATATTGCGACAATCGGGCCAACCACTGCTCGTCATCAGAAGTCGTCAATTCAACCGTCGACACATCAACGAAACCAGAATAGATTTCTCTCGTGTGTAGGTAGTCAAGAGCCGCGGAAATCTGAGCCACCGTTTGCAATTTCTCATCGACCGTCAATCTAAATCAAGGAGTAAATAATGCAAAAATGGCTTGCTAACATGTTCAATTTGTCCGACAGATTATGCGCATAGTGCTCGCTGATCATCGCGACAATGCTTGGGGCTAAAAACAAATGGAAATTTGTAAAGGCACTGAAAATTACCTTCGCGACACCGAATAATCTCGAGGTATTGGCATAGATATGGGCTTTGCAGCGCGGCCAATCGCGGAAATCGGCCGACAGAGTTGACGGCCGGGGGAGGGATCTGGAAAAACCTAATAGAAACTCGCTAAAAACTACCGAAAATCCATTTAGAGTTGTTGTTCTGCGCTCTGGTTCTTTGCAGACAACCGGATAGGCGCTGAAACCCGCATTTCCAAGGCAGCGCATCAGCTACCTAAAAACGGGTCGATATTACAAAAGTATACCTAAAAAAATAGAATGAAAAGGTTATATAAAGACTGCAAAGCTGTTTGAAACGATAAAAAGCCGAACGGATGCTTGAACCATTCTTTGCGGAGCTTGTTGTTGCTCGTACTGTTTGAGCCCGCGCACTAATGGCTATTGTTTTAGCATGTTTTTGCGAGCTCCTAATTACAAATTTCTTGCATATACAATGAAAAACATATTAAACCCCAGGGCAGAAACATTTTTGTAGCTCTCAAATGTTGTTAGTAGTTTTCTACGAGCCCCTAATTCCAAATTTCTGAGATATATAGTTCAAAACATATTAAACCCCAAGGTAGACACATTTTTGTAGCTCTGAAAACTTTCACTTGCGCTTTTCACATCATTGCAACAACTTTAATTTATTCGGATAGATGATTTCGGGTAACAACAATGAAAAAAATAATATTTAAGGGCGAACACAATGATGAAGAAAGAACGTGTGGGGGCGATCAACAACTTGTTGCTAACAACGGGGATAACAACAAAAAGTTGGAAGAATATTAGTGGACAGAGTAGAAAAAATGGGATGGGGATGTTTTTTGGGGCGACTAAACGGGATGAGCTGATTTTTCGGGGCGGATGTTGGTGCAATTCGCTAGACCCAGGATGAAACGAGTTGCACCAAATTTTAGGGGGAGGCAAGCGGGGTTTATCCAAATTTCCGAAAGAATCCTATTTCAGCACGGTTGTGTGTTTAATCTAGGATTCAGTCGGGCCAGTTATTTGTGGTTTTTTATAATCCGCTGATCAAGTAGGCCGTAACAAAATGCTGCCGTAATGGAGGTACCAAAGGGGGGAATTAGAGCAGATCGGCGATGTCCATCGGCATTTCATCAATGATGGTGTTGTAGAAGCTTTCAATGTCCTTCAGCTGGCGTGTGTCATTGTCGGTGACGAAGTTGATGGCAACTCCCTGAAAAGTCGTAGTTTTATATGATTTATTTAGTAGTATTTAAATTTATTTAGTGAAGAAAATCTAATTTCCAAAAAGATATATCTTACCTTGCGACCGAAACGTCCAGAACGACCGATACGATGGATGTAGTTTTCGCGGTTGGTCGGCAGATCGTAGTTGATGACCAAAGAAACCTAGAAATTATATAATAAATTATGTATACAAGTTTTCTTGCATTTTGTATGGATAAGACTCCTTTTAAAATTTTACATCTACTGATCTGATTTTGTAGATTTTGAAAATACCTGAAGAACGCAATATTCAATACTTTCTCACGACCATATTAGCATTTTTGCATAAATTTTCGCCCCTTCATTTCCCATGATACGATACGCACCTGCTGGACATCAATACCACGGGCCAAAAGGTCGGTGGTGATCAGCACACGAGAAGATCCAGAGCGGAACTCGCGCATGATGCCCTCACGCTCCTGCTGCTCCATGTCTCCGTGCATCGACGAGACCGTGAACTGCTTCGACGTCATCTGCTCGGTCAGCTGGTCGACACGACGGCGCGTGTTGCTGAAGATGACGGCCTGGGTGACGTTGATGGCGTCGTACAGGTCGCAGAGCGTCTCGAATTTGAACTCCTGAAAAAAAAAACGTAAAAATTAGAAGATTGGGGGGATTCTTGGTTACTTCTGAATTAGGTACTTACATCCTTGCCGACATTGACGTAGAATTGTCGGATACCCTCAAGGGTAAGTTCCTCCTTCTTGACGAGAATCCTAATCGGATCCCTCATGAAACGCTGAGTGACGTCAAGCACATCAGCGGGCATAGTAGCCGACAGCAGAACAACCTGCACGTCCTGGGGCATGAACTTGAAGACCTCGTAGATCTGGTCCTTGAATCCCCGTGACAACATCTCGTCAGCCTCATCCAGCACGAACATCTTGATCCGATCTGTGTGCAGAATGCCACGGTTGATCATGTCGTTGACACGACCGGGGGTTCCGACAACGACGTGGACACCGGCTTCCAGCTTGCGCTGATCATCACGGATTGAGGTCCCACCGATGCAAGCGTGCACGGAGATATTCAAGTAGTCACCGAGGGCGCTCATGACTTTTTGGATCTGCTGGGCCAACTCGCGAGTGGGGGCCATGACCAGAGCTTGGACTTGGGGGTCCTTCTCGTCGATGCGCTGCAGGATGGAGATCGAGAACGTGGCCGTCTTGCCCGTACCCGACTGGGCTTGAGCGATCACGTCGCGACCTGGAAAAGTTGGGTTTTGGTATTGTTTTTGTTTATTTAAGAATATCTTGGATATCTATACAAATTTCATGTATCTTTTTACAAATCAATACCATACCTGTGGTGCAGGGCACGATAGCGCGCTGCTGGATAGCAGACGGCTTCTCAAAACCGAAGGCGTAGATACCGCGAAGAAGGTTCTCCTTGAGGTTCATCGCGTCGAACGTTTCCGTGACCTACAAGGATTGTTATTACATATATCGTATAGTATCTTATCGCGACTAAAGATCTAAAAAAACTTTTAACTTACCGTGTCCCAGTTGCCCTCGATGAGGCCATCCTCGGAAAGACCGCCGGCTCCGCCGTTGCTTACATCGTTGTCCCTGCAAATTATTATCATAAAATCAAATATTCCGTGATGAAATCGATATTTAGTCTTACAACCTAATTTATAAAGTTCTCAAAAATTGTCGTAGCTAATGTTGAAGCGATACGACAAGGGGTTTACAAAATTTAGCCAGTTAAAATAACTAGGAGCAATTTAAAAATTTTATAATTGGTTAAAAGAATGTGGCCTATAATTTTTGTTTATTTTCCGGGGTTTTGGGGGTATAATAGCGTTGGGGACTTACTTGTTGTTGGCATCAGTCATGTCAAGCTATCAGAAATTGGAAAAGATTCCAAAGGGCGCAGAAAATTTATAGGTATTGGCTGACCACTCCTTGATTTGGAGGGTGAGAGGATAATGCTGTCCGTTCTGGCGGCAAAGTCCGGTAGGCCAGACTGCAGCGCGGCACGCGACGCCCCTGATCGTCAGGGAGTGCGGGATAGGGTCACGAATTTGGGCAGATGTATGTACTTGGCGGGCCCCAAGGGCTTTTGTAGGTAAGGAAAGGTCAATGTGGTAGGTCAGAGGCAGAAATTATGAAGGATTTTGGATTGGTTCAAATAATGGGAGTTGTAACTATGACATAAGTTCGGCAAGGGAAGAGTAAATCCTCGGAATACTCGATAAAAGTCAAAATAATCCACTTTGGGCATGAAAAGTGCGATTGTATCATGAAAGGCATAACTGGATTCCTCAGCATTTTCAAGTATTCTGTATTACAAAACTTTATTCGGTTTTAATGGCCCCTGAGTAGGGAAGAAGCCATGACATTTTTCTATATCTTATAATTTGCATCCAAAGTTGTTCGGATGGGGCTTAGCGGATATTATGGTATTACATAATCACAGCAAAAACTATTAATATGCGTTAAGCAGTTTACTTTCTTGCAAATTGGCAGAAGTTTCGTTGCTTTAATAACTTCTTAAGCTATTCAAATGTGGTTTGACGCTAGGGTTACGGTATTTTGTTGAGCTAGTATGGTCTAGAATTGTCTTTATTTACATAACACTGTTGAATCCTGGAATTTAGAAAGAACAACAACTATATAACAATACACTTCCGATTTATGCAAATTTTATCTCCTCGCTAGCGTGCGCGGGGTAAGAGCCAGGTATTGCAGCAAATTAGGAAAATCCAGGCCCTCACTAACGCTAATATGATATTTGATCTATTTAGGCTCGCTATTTATTGTTTATTTTATCCCATATAGGTACATCACTCAGGTAAAATTCTCTGCTCCTCAGGCATTACCCCGTATCTGACTGGTTTGGCCCCTTCGAAACGGTCAAGGGGTATTCATTATTGGATTAGAACATATAAAAATTATGGCAATTTTGTATTTACAGCACCGTAAGGGTCCTGCTTAAATTCGGATTTCGGCTTTATGACAAAGATTTTATCTCCGTATAGTTGCGTGATGCGCGTTATGGCCCGAATCCTCTGCTCCTCCGGCATTTTTCCCATCTCACTGCCCTTTGGCCTACTCGAAAAGGCATTTGTTAAGGGTTGGATGATGGTGGTGGTAGTGTTGGTGGTGGACGAGGCGGGCAATCATTCAAGAAGGAGGGGTGCACTGGACAAAGGAGAGGCTCTTCCACCAACCCCTTGGTCGAGGTTTGCAAGGGAGGGGAAATATACCCACGGACATAGAGACGTGGACACCGACACGCTACGAGAGAGTGCAAGGGGTGGTTAGATTGCGATAGAGGGGCCAGACAGTCCCGGGCACAGCACATCCACCCCGCACCGAGTGGGGCTACACGCGTTCATCGTAATATAACGGCCACGCTAATGGCCCTACAACATTGCTGCCCAGAGGCCCCGGATTTTGCCTCTGTGCCCGGGTTCACGGCTACGAAAGGAGACTTTGAACTTTTTTTTTGGCTGAAAGATTATTGTTTGCAAGTTTGCAGCTGAAAATTCCTCTGATAGGCTACCTTGAAACCGGGCTTCTCGATTTACTAATGATTTATGGGCATAAAACGTCGTTTTACGCAAATTTACACTTTACGTTCGGTTACCACAATCTAAATAAAATTTTATTATATTAGTATTTTATATTATTCCTATAACTACCCTGAAACAGCAGCTATCGGTTTACTAAAACATCTCAAAAAATTTAAAATATGATTCTTTATGAAAATTACCGCTTCACCTCCCACGATTTAAATTTACATTTGTTTTTAGAATATGATATTATTCCTCTAACTACTCAAAACGTCTTTCTCGCTTTATCAGTGCATTTTAGAAAAGTTAAGGCACCATCTTTAGGCATATCAGCTCATTAACGCCAGCTATAACGATCGATTTATGGTCCCTGGTTCAGCATTTTATATTATTTTTTTCAACCACGCTGAAGCCTTTTTCGATCTATTAAATTATCATACAAAAAACTTAAAATAATGTTTACGTAAACATTTTAATGCCAGCTACATAGCTTTCAGTTTTATATTTTATTGTCCCAGAATATTGCATTACACACTGTGAACCCATGTTACTCATCAATCGCTGACTCAGCGTATCGAAAAACAACCCCCAGACCAATTCCCATTCTCAAAAAACTATCATTCCTGATTTTATTGGTCTTAAAAATTCTAATCAAATTCACGAAATTTTAGAATGCCGGAACCCGGCCATTCCGGACAAAACGGCCACTCCGAACCTCACGCCGTCCTCGCCTGCGCAAAATTTGCATTCAATGGCAAGAATAATGATGAGGTTGGTAAAATTAAATTATAAATATTTTTTTCAGTTGGCCTTCTCCAAAAATGACATCATTATGATCACCCAGCAAATGGAGGGCGGCTGGTGGGAGGTAAACCCGAAGAGTCAGGAAAAAGAAAATGTTTTTTTAGGGTACTTTAAATGGTATGACCGGCTGGTTTCCGTCAGACTACGTGAGTGTACTTTCGGAAAAAGGCAAGTAATGGAATAAAGAATATAAACCAACAGTTTTAGAAAAATTGGCCCGTTCCCGGTCAGTACCTAACAACGATGCAATGGACGAATGTGCCCAACAACCGCATTTGGAAAATTTCCAACCTTCGACTGACGCGAAAGCCGAGTTTAGGAAGCAGGTAAAACTTTAGTAACGAAATTGAATACCTTAGGGTCAGGTTCTCCAAGACTTTCTCAAAAATGAGCAAGATTATCTGCTGAACCTGCGAAAAACAGTTGACGAATATATGAAGCCAATGAGGCAGGCCGAGATGTAAGTCGAATTCCATTTTTTTTATGAATTCTGTTAAGTATGCCAAGCGAAGATTACGACACACTCTGTGGGAACATTGAGCAGATTTTGATTTTCCAGACGGATGTGATGCACAAGATTAATTTGACACTAGAGTAACTGGATTCTTACTGTTGGAAGAAGTTTTTCAGAGATGATGTTCCAAAGCAGCGACTTGGAGGTGTTTTGATAGCTTCCGCTCCTGCTCTTCGTGATATGCTGATGGCATACTGTGAGAACCATCCACGCGCTGTAGAAGTTATCAGCGAGAAAGAGTAAGTTATGCTCAATCGTGATATGTTGATGTTCTGTTTTAGTGGTGCTCTCCGAGTTTTCGTCGACACGATTCGAGGTACCATGAAGGAGCTGATAACGGGATTATCCGAGCCATTCCTCCACTTGGGAAAATACCCAATTGCGTTACAAGAATTGGAGCGTAGTATGCCGGTACGTTACTAGACTTTAGCCATGAATTATCGTAATTTTAGGACTTCCATATTGATCGTGGAGACGTCCAAAGGTCATGCGCGGTGTATAAAGAAATGAAGGCAAGGCTCAATCATTCAAATTAAGGTTTTTATAACTTTTCAGTACGAATGCGACGGCATGCGAAAACAAAAAGAGATGCAACTCGAATTCTTGGCTGCTGGTCAAATCGAGGAGTGGGCCAGCTTCCAGGAGCGTGGAAGGATTAAGCATCTCGCGCTGGTGGATGTCGAGAGACTTGGCTCGGACCCGAATCCCAGGTATCGAAAAACTACTAGATTCAGTCTTTTGTGCTCCAGATTCGTTGCGCTCTTCACAAACTTGATGTTGATTTTGGAAGTGACTGCCGAGCAGAATGTGTACAAGTTGTTGGAAAAGATTAGCATGGAGGGACAGAGGGTTCGAAAAGTTGAGGGACGTCATGGAGTGGCTTTGGGGAATGGTAAGTCAGTTAAATGATAATAGTCTGAAGCAAAGGAACACTTATTTGATTTTTGGTATACTGTAAGCACCTGCCTGTTACAGACAACCCTATCATCCTGACATCCGCGACACAATTCGAAGTTGAACGTTGGCTGACGGCTTTCGCGCAGCTGCCCGGTGTTGTTGTGGAAGAAGCTTCAACCTCATTTGCCATAAGCCCCTCTCAGCGCTACAATGTTCAAAACATCGTAAGTTATTTAAGATTTATTGTTATACTTTTTAAATTCCGGACTGCAAGCTTAGTTCCTCCTAGACTATTTTAAATTGCAACAACCATATTTATCGACGAGTATTGGCCAAAGGTGGCGGGGTGGAAATGTGTGTCCTGGGGACCCGGGACACTCCCCGTTAGGGCCAAAAGGAAGGCCGGGGACCTGTTTGCCCCGCGGATCGGCCCCGGATACGGCTTGCGCAGGGGGCACCGCCCCACCGGAGGTATCCACTCCATATTCACACCTTATGCCGCTTTTTATATATAGCTTACTTTAGCTTTTTCTTTATGAATCCTCTGATCCCTAATCTATTACCTTCTATGAGTATAGCTGATCACGCAATTGGGCTTTAGAACCCGAATTTTATAGAACCAGTTTCCAACTAAACAACACCAAACCGGTACCAACTTTGCGTTATTATTAGAAATCCGCCGCTGCTTGCGTTATGATCCCCCCACCAACGTGCTACACCCATTAGCGCAACCGGTTTTGGTCGGCCCTGGCAGGTCCGAGGGATCGGGAGTAGCGTATGCTCGGAAATCCATTATTTTAAGTTGTTGCTAGAGCTTTTGAAAATCATGTTGGGCTGTGAAAATAACATCTAAAAATTTGTGAAAGACTTTTTCTGTTTTTTTTTCTTTAAATCATTTACCTTCAAAAAATGGATTGGAGAAAATGAAAATCATGTTGCCGTTTGATGAAAGCGAAATTTGCAAAATCGGTTCCGGAACATAATTGGAATTGGCCGTTTAAAATTGTTCTAAATCAAGGTTAACAAATTTATATTTTAGCTTCTTAAAACACCAAAAAGATGCTGATTTAATTCAGAAGCTGCTCTAAAAAATTAGATTAAGCTATTTAATTCGACGGGTTAATCTGCCCCTCACGTTCTGGCGCTTCTCCCTAAGATTCCTCGGCTATCAACAATCAGAACAGCTTCTGGAACGCTTAAAGCCATCGACCTGTCTGCGGTGTTTACCTCCAGCACCTTCAGGCTGACTTTCAAGGACAGTTGACCATATATAGCAGGGGGGGACGCAAACTATACGACACGTCCCAGATGCGTACACGGGGAGGGGGAGGATCGGGAGTGTCAAAAGCGCCGCCGCGGCTGAATGAATGAATAATCCGATGGTTTTGGAAGGGCAACGAGTGGCTGGTTGGAATGGGGGAGGAGTAGGAGGAGTAGGAGGCGACAGACCGTTTCGACCTCCACAATCACTGGGGGGTGGTCCTCGCGCCCGTGCTCACATTTCACGCATTGTCCTGGAGCCAGATGGTGGTGGTCGGCCGGGTCCAAGCGCGCTCCGCCAGTCAATTTCCCACACTATTCCGGCTGTCGATGAGGGGGCTCTCCCTCTCGATTGAAAGCTGACACTACAATTTAAGGGTCGAGACCATTAATCGTGGGGGAGGAGGGGGTATGCTTATGCATCCGCTTGTTCGGGGGTCTTGGGAGGGACATTTTACGGCTTTAGCTGAATTTCCGGCAAAGGAGGTCGTCGTTTTTCTGAAGGCCTTCAATTTTTGCAGTTTGAGATGCTAACGTATTCTTTTTTGCTTTTGTATATTTCTGTT
This sequence comes from Mesorhabditis sp. LJ9110, assembly GCA_038088335.1. NCBI lineage: Eukaryota > Metazoa > Nematoda > Chromadorea > Rhabditida > Rhabditidae > Mesorhabditis > Mesorhabditis sp. LJ9110. Next base: position 86,246 of record JBBGBA010000172.1, on the reverse strand, counting down.
TACTATCTCCGCCAATCTATCATTTTTGAATTTTCGTAGATTGCGTGGTTTTATTAAAATATGACTAAGTATTTTGTTATAGACCCATTAGCTAGTATCGTAAATTATAACTTGCTTTTTCTAACTATTTTTTATGCAAACTCGATACGCAAATTTTTGAATCTTGATCTCATTTTTCAAAAGATTTTCTAAAAACCACTCGTACAACCATTAAAAAACTTGAAAAGTAAACCTCCTATATAATTCCCATCAGTTTTGATATTTTTTGGACATCCAAATTTTTAAATTCTGGATTAACCATCTTTGTTATTACTCATTCCTCGACATAAATGTCCAAAAACGCTTCAAGCCTCGTAAGACATCTAAAACCCTGAAATAGAATTTCTGATCGGATAATTTATGAAATTTAATATTCAATATGTTCGATCAATCAATTCAATATTTTGAACCTTCGGTGTCCATCAGCGTTTAGATTTTTTTTGAGCTAGAATCTCTAAAAACATTTTAAACGCCGTACAACCATTTAAAAACCCTGAAATCAAACTTACGATGATATTCCCATCATTTATGATATTCGGACGTACAGGGCTAGAGGTGTGCGAGTGTCCCGTCCCCCTTCTTCTTCTTCCCCCCGTCCCTCCAGAAAGCCCATCCCGACGAGAGCAAACAAGATGTGTGCCACGGCTTTTATGATTCTCCTTCCATCCACCAAAAGACTTTATGTTTTGTTTCCGTTTCATCTTTTTGGGGGACACCGTGAGTGCCGCTGGCCAATCCCGGCCAAGCCGTTAGCACGACTGGCTTCTTCTCCCCTTTTCCGGACCAAATTTGATTTTCAACCCTTGGCTTCGCCCAAAAAGTTGTCGGATTTATAAGTCTGGATTCTCAGTGATTCTCTCAAATTGTTCTGGTCTCGTCGGAAAGCGGTTTTCCTTAGAATGAATCGATTCTCATTCGCGTCGGGTTCCTCGGATTCGGAGTGTTGCTCGAGCCCCTGTTGTTCTTCGTGTCTGCCCACATTTGCCACACCTTCAACGTCAAATAATGAAATCTGGCCTAAATATCCGACGATAGCAAGTTTTTACAAAATTCAAAAGTTTTAAGGAGGAATATACAGCAATAAAGGAAGGGGTATTGACTGGTATTGCTTACAAGGGAAGTGCACGACCGGCCCACGAGAAATCGACACGAGACATAGTGGATCTGATAGAATCGGACACGGGGATTCCGAATCTGTAATTAGAATTTGCTAAATAAAACGGAGAAAAAAGTTATGAAGCTTCAAAGTTGGCAAAATCGCCCAAAATCGGACCTTTATGGGCCTGTAAGGCCAGGAATGAAATTTGCCACAACGCATTAGTGCATCTTGTTCAGCAGAAAAAGCGCTTTCGAATGAGCTATCTTACTTCAAGTTTACGATGATTTCGCGAAAATCTCTTCTATGAACTTGACAGGCCATACCTTGCCCGTGAATCCAAAAAAAGCTTTTTCAGTGAATTGTTTGCAAATGCTACGTATTACAGCTCATTCGAAAGCGCTTTTTTTGCTGAACAAGCTGCACTAATTCTTTTCTCCTCAATTCCGTTCCGCCGGTTTTTACGGGCCCTTAAAGGTACGGTTTTTGCCGATTTGGCCAACTTTCAAGCTTCATAACTTTTCTCCGTTTTATTTAGCAAATTCTGATTACAGATTCGGAATCCCCGTGTCCGATTCTATCAGATCCACTATGTCTCGTGTCGATTTCTCGTGGGCCGGTCGTGCACTTCCCTTGTTAGACCGAATAAATCTATTTTTTTCAGTCCTCCATCTCCCCTCCACGACAACCTGAAATAACCTCCGCACCAGCTCCTGAATATGCTAGAATAGCCAAAAAACCATCGTAAGTGGTCCTAAATATTTTTAGTGTTTTTATTCAGCTACGGTATCAACGAAATCAAACTCAACCATGAGTTGGAAATGGTGGTTCCGGAAGGTGATGACGAAGAACCCAGATATCAAAAAGAGCCTGCACGACAGCAAAATGGGTACAGGTAATTGACCCAATACAAAGCAATACCTTTTAGTGGTACTTGTCTCAGGCCGTATCCACCCGTTCGCGGACCGTCATATGCTGTCAATTATGGGAAAAAGCCGGTGAAGATGAGGAATAAGGATGGTTTGGGAAATTTTAGAACATTCCGATTTCATGAGTTTAGTGCACTCGCAAAGTAACGAGGATGCTGTATTGCTGCGGATTGTTGAGGGATATTGGCAATGCGGACGTTCCGCCCCGGCCACCTACGATCAGGCACCGCAATTGATCGTTGCTGAAGACGAGAAGATTTTGGTTGAAGAAATGGTTGATGGGCAGTTGGTGTTTCAGGAAAAGTCAGTTTTTCTAACAAAACGTCATATTATATAATTTTTTAGAAGTTTGGTCGACACCGTTTACGCACTAAAAGATCAAGTGAACAGTCTTCAGCAGGTATTTCTGAAACAAAGTATAAATCAACATTTTTAGAAAATGGAGCAACTAATGACCACCGTAGAAAAAGAACAACGAGCTCGTCGCCGAATGGAAGAAACCTGGCGTCGTGGTAGTGAAAACTGGAATTCAAACCTCAATACCACCCCCAAAACCGATACCTCCTATCTATCGGAATCTCAAATGCAGGCGTAATTCCTTCTTCTAAATTATATCTATTTATTAAATAGCCCACGACTAGTGTCTTATAGCCCGCCAGGATCCCCTGGCTCCAAAGATTTGGCTTACCGGTCAAGATCACTACTTATTGTCTAGCAGCTCGAATGTGCTATTTCGATATTTTTCCTTAAGTTGATCAGATGCATTTCGATTCTGTGCATTCGCTCCAAAAGACTCTGTGCCTTTCCCATGCCCTCTTATTAACAAAGCATTCATATATTCGGCTGTGATTGTAGTTTGCTCAATCGTTCGATCCAAACAATTTTTGGTGTTCTTCTTGCGCATAAAAGTTGTGCAAAAATGGGCAGGGTCAGACCCCAGCGGAGACACTGATGCCATTCGTACTTGCGTACGAGAAGTAGCTACAAGGCGCCAAATGGTGGTTAAAGAAAAACAAACCGGGGACTATAGTTCTTGGAAGGGCCGGGGGGTCTATCCTGCAAATTGCGGCTATTGTTGGCTGAAGGGGTTGGGTGGGGGAAGTTCTAGAGAGTCGGCTAGATGGCTGGGATCGAGGTCGTGTCTTTGGTCTGCACTTCTTCTCCAGACTAACTTGGAATCATTTTGGCTTCTATTCTTAGTTTTGTGTATTTTTCGGAGCTTTTTCAACTGGATAATAGAACGAACGACAAAAATGGCTTTTTATACACAAGTACACTTAATATTATTAGTGATTATCAGCGAGGTCGGAAGTTTTCTAGAAATGCCGTTTGTTATCGTGGTAATGTACGTATTGTAGGTGCTAGCTCACTGCGGCTAATCGATTATACATAAAGCCAGTCTAGATTTACGTTTCGTTGGATTTACAAACAGGATTTACGATTTAAGTTGCTTAATCCCTGGAAGTGTCTACGAGTGTGTATGCCGTTTCATCTTTGTTCTCTCAAGCATATTATTGAATTTTCAGGCTTTATTTTTCAAGAAAAAATTTCCACATATCAGTAAAAGCTGGGCTTCATCCAGTTGTCGCCCAACATTACGTTCCTCCAGACCAATAACCAAAAACCCTACTTGCAACAAAACACCAATCGGCTTCTCCGTTACAGGCCTATCTACATCACCTTACACCCCTATCATTAATACCTTCAGCCTGGAGACACATTCCCCAAAATCTGAGATGTGTGACTGGGCGGTGGTGATGAGCGAGGGCAGACGTCGGGGGAAGGCCCTTGGCTTGGCCCACACAGCATCGTCCCACCCGAAGCTGCTTCTCCCCCGCCTGCTCCTCCCCGTCCACTTCCCCCGGGAATTCCGACGGCTCGCTCTCCTCGTGCTACGAAACCCTCGCATGCCACCAGCAACCCCCTTCCCCCATCCAAAGAGATATTTTTGCTTCGAAGCCCGGGGCAGCATCGATCTCGAGTGCTCCTTCGGATTGACCAAAATGTTTCGGGCTCCTCTTGTTTCTTCTTGTTGAGAGGGGGGGTGGGGTAACCCGCCCTCCGTCACGGATGGGGAGTGGCCACTTCTGGTCAACTCGACTTTTTCGTCTTGTCAGATAGGGAGGGTTGGGCTATTAGCCAAGAGTTCTTATTCGTAGTAGTTGGTTTTGTAACTATATATGAATGCTATTTGCCGGCTACAATATTCATGTTTTGCTTTTTTATGTTAGTTAGACGTTTGCTATCGGAATATTTCTAAAAATTACACCAAAAAACTAAAAAACTATATTTTAAGCATTTTCTTAAACGATAAAAAGATAAAAATATTATTTCCGGGTTTTGTAAAGTATAATAGATACCGTCCAAAATTCCACAAAAGTTTGCTCACTTTTGACGCTATCCAAGGTATATATAAATACCAATAGACATCCACATATCTCCTTAACTCTGTGTTTTTCATTAAAACTCATTAAAAAAGATAATTGCAGACCGCTGTCACCCAGCCGTAGTACCATCAGCCAAGACGATTGCCGGCAAATTCAAGAGAACCGATGTCTCCCACTAAAAACGGTGGGAAGACAGGCATTAGCTAGAAAACCAGAGGTATCACTTCCCCTATTACCGCAATATACCCTTATAAATAATAGATGATCATACGGTACCCCTCCAGCCATTTCGAGTTTCGGTTGTTGGTACGGTGGCTGGTCTCGCTGTTGCTCTTCATCAGCTCCGTCGGCGCAAATACCCGAAAGACTCACCCTATCGAGTTGACGATCAATTCCGGCAGTATCAGAGGGGAGAATTTGGTAAGAAAGCTCAAGTCCTGCCTTAAGATACTTTTTAGAAAATCGGCGGCACCGACTACGCGATTTTTAAGGGGATCCCATACGCGGCACCTCCAGTCGGCGCCCTTCGCTTTGCGGTTGTTTACGGCTCCCGGGTTGATTTATTCTATTTTTGCAGAAGCCCCAGCCGCCGGCAATATGGCGGGGTGTGATGAATGCGACGCAGTATTCGGCAATGTGCGTACAGAGGACAGAAGGTCGGCCGACAGATCCGGAACGGTAAGTGAAAGCGCACGTTCAGGGAGGGGCCGTGTACTCGTCCCAACGTGTACGCCCTATGGACGTAGCGACCGCGCGCACTGCCTGCCCGTGCCGTGGCAGGCAATTTCCCTCCTTTGCGGCGTGGCGCGTTCCCTCACCCCCTCGCCAGGCTGTAGCTGTGGCTGACTGGTATCCATCCGCGCCTTCCGAGCGGGGGCCGGGTTCGAACCCCGGCCGCGGCAAAAAGCGTCCCTGAACGTGCCCTTTAAGTAGTGGGGCGGAAAACGAAATTTTAGATAGCGCTTAATTGGAAATCAGGAAAATGCTAATAACACAAAATAAGGTACTAGGAAAAGGAAATCAGGAAACCCCATCTCACTTTCCGCTAATGGTTTTTAGTTTCATTTTTAAAATTAGCATAATGCGCTTTGTTCCGCCTTGCATAGGTTCACTCGCTACGCAGTTTTTTTTGTGGCATTTCCGCTTATCAGTTGTAGATGAAGACTGTCTTTCATAGATCTTCCCTATCACTTTAAAAATTAGCTAGAGATAAGCGCGAAGATAATACACCGTTTATTTTGGTAGTAAGGCATAGCCTACTTAACAATACGCTTACAGTCACACCGCCCATTTCTCCGAAGATTGCCTCTACCTCAACGTTTATGCTCCAACACAAGTAAGCGACTAACATACACCGGATACCTTAACCACGTTCAGTTCACCAACGATACATATCCTGTGATAGTTTTTCTCCACGGTGGCAATTTCCAGAGCGGTGGTGGCAACGATTACTCACAACAGGTAAAGTCCCTTAATTTTCAAAGTAAAAATCTTATTTTCAGGCGATTTTGGAGAATTTTGTTAGCCGGAAGATTGTTTTTGTAACTCTCAATTATCGATTAGGTCCATTTGGTGAGTTGGTCTTTATTTTTCCGAGGGGGATGTGGGTATTCTGAAGATAGAAGAAGAAGGGGGGCGGTGTGCGGTCTTGGGGAGGGCAGGGATGGGAGGAAGAGGATAATGGCCCGTTGGTATGACGGATGTCGGCTTGTTTCGACCCGCAGCGGTGACGGCCTCCCCGGGGGACCCTCTTGTCCGGACACTATCACACAAAAAAGAACTCGCAATATCTCGTCGGGAATTGCCTCGAAAACGGTCCATTTGTTTTGGAAGGGATAGGGTGGGTGGGTTGGAAAGTTGGGAAATTGCAACTTTTGGGTTAAAACCGGAGAACCGGAAGCTTCCGGAACTACCATGCATTAATAGAATCTAACGATGCTGATAAAATCGTGAAATTATACTGTTAACATTAATGGTCTGTAATTTGCATAATTCTGCTCCAATAAAAAGACCGCCCAATAACATTTTCATAAGCGACTTCCACTTCCGGAATATGCTAATTGTTACCTAACCAAGCGACTGGTTGAACAAAAACTTCTTTTAATGTTGAACACAGCAATTTTTAAAAAATATACAAATTCGGCGATCTTCCCGAGGAAATCACGCATCTAATGACCTACTTTACCTACCTAAAATCCAATCTCTAAGCCGATATCCGCCCGTTACTCTGCCGGAAGTGGTATATAAGGTGTCACCCCATATTTATATTTTTGAGATATAATATAATTAAATTAAAGCAGCAATATAATTAAAATAGCGTAGTAAAAAACTACTAGAAATAGATTCCTGGCAATAATTTTTCTAGGTTTTATTGCAACGGGTGAAAGCCTCGTGCCGGGCAACTTGGGACTCCACGACCAAATATTGGCACTAAAATGGGTAAAGGTAAGTGGAGACATAAATCTGTAGAAATATCACCTTTTTAGCAAAACGCAGCTGTATTTGGTGGTGATCCGGACAATGTGTTGCTGATGGGTGAGGGGAGCGGGGCTTCTTCCGCATCCATACTCGCATTGTCGCCTCAGGCTGAAGGTGGGGATTCACCTATGATTGAATACCGGGTGACTCTAAAAAGTGTTGAAGTAAAGAAGCTCGGATCGGGCTGATTTTGCATAGCCTTTGAAAGCCCTGAAAAAACGAAGTAAGTGGTTTTAAGTTCTTAGATCATTTAGCATTTTCTTGGTATAAAGCTTCTGCCTCGATAAAATTTTTTTTGGGAGTGAAGACCGTAATTATCATGCGGATTTTGCATAAATAAACTTTTGCGCGTTAATTTACTTTATTTTGAACCCGAAAATAGCTTAATCTCGTTGTATTCACCTTATATTTTCTTATTCTTCTCCGTTTGGAGAGTTTTCCATATATAAGCCCATATTTCCATTACCTAAATCGTTGAAATCGGAAAACGTTTGAAATTGAAACGCTAAAAGCGGTTACTGTTTCAGATATCCTCTAGGTATGTTACTCTTCTATCTACAATTAGTGCGCTGGTTTAATAGAGCGATTTCTCATTTCCAGTATTTTGTCTTTTCTCTCTTGTCCCATTTCTTGATCACCACAAATCCATTATTTTTTTTAATTTCAACGACCTCCTCCTCCTGCTCCTCGCCCTCCTCCTCCTCCTCCTCCTCACCAACTTCCCTAGCCACTCCAAAGATTTCTTGTGGAGTGTACGAATGATAGTGGGCCACGCCGGCCAGAAAGGGTGGATGCCTTGAGTGGAAGGGGAGATCTTTTATGGGCCCCCAATTTGGGAGCATTGTGGGTAGAAGCCGGGGGGAAGCGGTCGCGTGCCATCCCCCGGATGTATCCCCTCATCCTCTTCGAAACAACCCCCCCCCCCATGCTCCTCGCACGCTGTGGCGGCCCATCGCGGGATGAGGGTCCAGCATGGGTCAAAAGTCGAAAAAAAATTACCCGGGTTTCGGGCGTTTATAAGGGACACCCAACGACTCGCTTCTATCCACAAAAAAATTTCTAGACCAAAATATAAGGCTTATAACTTTAAAAATCGAGTAAACCTTTAGAAGCCGGCTTCTAAGGTTGTAGAACGTAACGAGGCCATTCTAATTACGCATTTTAAACTTTTAATTCAAATTTTCAGGCCTTTTCCACCGGATACTTCTCCTCTCCGGCACGGCTGTATCTCCTGGTGTCGTCCGCGACACTGCTGTCAAAGCTACTGAAGAGCTCGACAAGAAGCTTCAATGCCGGTTAGGCTTTATCTGACATTAGAATTTAATCAGTATTGTCTTCCATTTTGTGCAATTTAATTATGAAAATCCCATTTCAAAACATCTACTTCTAAAATTCCCAAAAATCTTTCAGAGAAAAAGATCCAGAAGACCCGACCAGGTTCAAGTAAGAAAAAATATAACAATGATAGTTTCACATTTAACCTCTAATTTCTTTGGTGAATTGTGTAACGTGTTAATCCGGTGGCTTATCATTATCTATTTTGGCACAAGAAAAATGAGTTTAGATCCTTCAACGCTTCCGAATTGCTGGAGTGCTGGCGGAAGCGCACGAAAGAGGAGATCCTAAACGCCGATGTGAGTTGAAACTTCAAAGGGTAATTTTATGGATTTAGGAACAATACTACGACGACTACGAAGAGTTTGTTCCGGTCGTAGATGGAGCGGGCGGGATAATCCCGGTAGGAGGATTTGAAAAGTTTGTGATATTGATTTCTAGGAGCCACCTGAGCTGTTAGCAACTTACCGCAAAAAGATCCCGATGATGCTGGGCACCACCAAGGATGAGAGTTCGCTACGAATAAGTAATACTGCTATTAAAGTATGAATTTATTGAATTATAGTCATTTTGAACGAGAAGAGAGTGAATTTCACCGCTCTGACAACAGAGGTGGCAGAGAAATTGGCTGATAATTTGACCACTGGTTATCATCAACTTCAAAATCATGGTCTTGTGGCAAATGTAAGTAATCTAGGATTAATATTTCAAAGTTGATGTAGCTTTAAAATTCAATAAAGTCAGTCTAGAAACACGAGAATTAAGTGAACTGAAAAGCCGATTTTAGGGGTGCAAGCAAGAATACATCTGGACCAAAGTCGACCCGAGCGTTGACAGCGAAGTCCTGTTCAATTCGGTGCTTAAGGTGGGCTTATAATACCTATTTTAAAGTATACAACATATTTTCCAGATGTTCTCCCATTTCTGGTACGACGCCCCGGCTGCCAGAATTGCTGGAGAGTACGTAAAAGCCCAAGAGCCCGTGTACCTCTACTCGTTCGATCATATTTCCGAGAATTTCTATGATCACGACCGTAAGGCATTATTATTGCACTTGTATAATACAAAATCAGGCGCATTCCATGGGGTTGACATCATCCACCTTTTCAATATGCAACCCCGATTCTTGAATCGTCGCAAAGATATGAACTGGCAGCTCGACCAGAGGGTCATCGACATTTTCTCGGAGCTGATCTCAAATTTCGCCAGATTTGGGTAGCAATACAAAAATCCTTGACGTAATTAAACTTATTTTTTAGGAACCCAACCCCCGAGAATTCCGGGTTTAGCTTTAATTGGACTCAGGTTGACACCGAGGAGATGAACTACCTCTCCATTACGGATACACCAAGCATGGAGGTGGGTTTTTTGGAGGATACCTTAAAGTTACCACAAAATAGGTTGGGTATCGGTGGAGTGGGCATATGTTCTGGAACATATACGCTCGAACGCTTGATGCCGTTGATATTGGTAATATGAAGCAGATTGCGACGCTGGAGAAGAAGCTGGCCGATTTTCAGGTGCTAATTGGTTCTTCCTAAACTTTAAAATGCGTGAAAGCGTAAAAACCTACTAAAAATTAAATTTAGTTGGCCACTTGGATGCTTCTCTGCTGTTCCGGTTTCTTCTTCACAATTCTTGTCGGATTAGCGTGCTACTGTACCCGAAAAGAATCCGATGACGATGATATATGACACCAACGGGACAGCCAGGAAAAGCTACTCGGCACCGCTCATTTATAACTTTCTACCTACTTTTATCTAATACTATGACCTTATTTTTATATTTCTCTTTCCCGACCAACTGAGCCGTCTATCCTGGTCGTCCCTATACCAAACAATTACCACCAAGCCCTTATTTTTGTCTTTCTTTAGCATTTATAATTTTAATTTTATACATAGATGAATTCGTGCGTTTTACACTTTGATTTCTTTATATGTATTGCTCATCGTAGTTGTCTTCTACTGGCTTACTTCGAGATCTCCATTCTAAACCTTTCCTATGCTCACAACGTTTCCACTGCTTGAACTCCCTGTCCACTGCCAGAATGACCGTATTCTCTTCTTCTAATGAAATTATTTTGAGCCAATGCCAAACGCAGAATTCATTAAGCAATGCCTCTTTCGGTGGCTACAACCAAAGAAAATACACAGACATTGAGAACATAGAAAAATCATAGACATGACCCGCATTAGCTGATGACAAATTCCAAAAATAATGAATGGATGCGCAATACATACAATAAATTAACTTAAATCCAGGGTTATTATTCCATGTAAGCGCGCGTGTAAGCGTCGGCAAATGGGTCACCGAGTAGCCCGGTCGAGTCGAGTTTTCCGGCGATCTCCGTTGCAGATTGGGCTGAAATTTTATATTATTTACATATCTTAATGAATCAAGTAGTCAAAAAATAAGCCAATTTTAAAAAATACCGATTGTGAAGTCACCGTGGGTAGCCAATTCACGAATTGTCGCAGAATGGCCGACCATCATGGTTAAGAACTAAATTAATTCGATATAGTATTTCAGCTCATACAAGAACTTACCTCTCGATCATTCACCAGCCGCTTGCACAGCTCAAGAGCGCCGTTGAGAAATGCCAGATCACCATCAGCGTATTCTTTGGCAAACGCGATCGGGTTCATCCCGGGATTCCTAATTACTGTGTGGACCGACAACCCATGAATTACCTGAATTTGGCAAAGATCGCCTCATGGACATTGACGCTTCGGTCCATCAAAACAATGTAGAGGCGATAAACGTAGAGGACGAGCTCGACTCGCGTCTCCCGAAGATAAGGCTGTAAGAAAAGGGGATTGATCCGCGGAAAAAAAACCTTGTTTACCTCGGTTGGGTACCGATGCAGATCCATTGTGTGATGCAAAATATTCAGCAATTCTTCTGGCCAACCGAGCACTCCGGCACCAATCATCAGACCGATCAGCTAAAGAAACTCTCTTCGAATTTCACGAACAATACCATACCCGAATAATGCGCCGCTTCGTGGTCAAGTAGCACCTTTCAAGCTCCTCACGTTCGACGTTGGTTTTCTAAACGAAGTGTTACGAGCTAAAGCATTTCTACTTACCGCTTCTGCTGGATCTTTCCCGTACGTTTGTCGGTTCAACAGTCTCGTCAAGGTATGCGCAAGTTCAGGCTACAATCAGGTTCGTGGCCCAGCAAATTTGATTTACCCTGCGCATAACGTTGAGTATCTTCGCCTTGACTTCATCGCTGCAGCTGCTGTGGACCAAGAATAGGTTGCAAAGAGTGCCGATGATACTGTCCATCATATCGCTGCATGCAATACTAAGGAAGTTATGTTTGTGTAACAAAACCAGAAGTCCTTACGTTCCAGTCTCAATCTTCTGCGCATACGTGCGAAGCCAGCCCCCTTCAGCTCCGATTAGGGTAAGTAAGAAGCCGCTGTTGAGAACACTGAGCTAAAAACTCAGAAATAGATCTGGTTTAATCGTTTTCACAGAAAAGCTGGGCTGCAACCACTAACCTTATTTGCTTTTGCCTTCTCCGCAGATCCCGGCGCACCGGATTTTGCCATCGCATTCATCAAAAAGGCGAGCGTGTCATTCTGGGCATGCTCGTTGTTCAGCAGACTTGTGTCCTCGAACGCCTTCGGAATCTGAAGCAAACTATTGTACAACAAAAAGAGCTGACTTACCACACTTAGACAGCACTCCAGATCCATACGTTCTAATACGTTTGTAGTGGCGATCCTGCTAATAATCCACATTCCGCAGGCGTACACATCACCGCCTAGCTTCACGATTCGTTGAATTCCCCTCTTAAGAAAAGGGAATTTGAGCTGTTTATAGCAGAAGGTACGTACCTCAACGAAGCCGGTTTCCACTAAAGCCCGCGTAATTTCCGAACCATCGGAACTTTGTTCCAGTAGTTTCTTTAATATTCTCAACAAGGAGTGCACATATTTCGTTTCCTTCTTCACACAGTCGTGATTACCGCGAAAATTCTGAACAAATCCTGAATCAATCAATGTGTCTTACCACGAAAGCACTTTCATCCAATACAAAGTTGACAATACGAATATACAGACGTTCCTGGTTGATCGCATCCGCCTAGAAATATTCAATTTTAGCAATTTGCCTTAGCGGTTACCATCGGTCTATTCCTGGAAAGCAGCTGACTGATGAAGGAAAGATTGTTGTAGACAACAAGAAGATTCTGTTGCATGACAACTTTACGACAAACGGCGGCGCCAAATCCCGGGGAACGTCTCATGATTGCGATCAGGTATTTATTCACCTAGATTTGGATGTAACTTGACAAATACAGTTGACCAACCTCGTTCGTCCCTAGGGAGATCATGTTCAGAATGCTGAGCGCGCACAGATTATCCCTATAAAAAAAAACTAAAGTTTTATAGTATATCTAAACGTACGCTAAGCCCATCAACCACTGCATGCGCTTTTGATCTTGGTAAAGGATCATGAGGATCGCTTCCTGCGGTTGGCCTGCTTTCATCAGTTTATCCAGAAACCATAGGAAGGGCTCGGCGAACTGGAAACAAAATGATATTTACAAATTAACCCTGACGTACCTCTGGTCCAGCAGCACGTGGCCGGTCAATCAACAACGCATAAGTTTCCTTCACCAATTGGCCGCAGCACAGAAATTCAGGTCTCGTCAGCAGGGCTAACATTTTCTTCCAAAAGTTTTCATCTCGAATCAAGTGTGGAAGGCGCTGAAATACTCATAAACCGCAAAAACCCTTGTGATCCTCTAATTATGATAAAATGTCAAAGCTTACCGGTCCTAGGAGTTCCTTTTTGATTAGTTCGGCTTCTTGCCAGACTCTTTGTTGGGTCACCGGGTCGACATTTTCGCTCGGTGACGGCTGGGCGGCATGACTTGTTTGTGGAACGTAGGACGGGACCTAAAAACAAGGAAATGGAAAAGGATTTGGTATATTATTACAAATCAAAACAACAATAATTTACATGTATATGAGGAGCGAGGGCGCGTATTTGTTCAGGGAGTTGGCTGTAGTTGGTTTGGTAGGAAATCGTTGACATATTCATATCCGAGCGATGGGAGATTACCGATGCAGCCTAAATGGATCAGTAATTAGGGTGCCAAAAGAAAGGCTTACCGGGGATGATGGATAGCTGGCTTGATTCGGATACGGTTGAGCCCAGGCCTGCACCCGGGCGCTACCCATATTGCCTGCATTTCCGCGTAGTTGGCTGACTCGTGATGGTGGGCGCGGCAGTGGAGAGCTGACGGTTGGTCTACAAATAAGCTTCAGAAATGTATATTCTCGATACCTGGTCGGTGTGAGGTTATAGATCGGCTGTGGAGTGCCCGGCTGGGAATAGTAGGGCTGGGACGTGGAGGGGAGCTAAAAATGAAACTTTTAATCAAATCGTTAACAATATAATAATTCAGAATAAGAATATTGTAACTTCTCACCTGTTCATACGGAGTTGGGATCACCGGGGCCGCGTTATGCGGTGGCACGGATAGCATCGGTTTTCCAGTGTGATGAAGAGCCGAGTCCGAAATGTTGAGCTGCGTATGATCCTGCAAAAGGAATATAAGACAATAGGAAACCCATTATATATAAAACGAGTGGTTTTTTTGTGTGTGTGTGACAGTTTGCATACAACTTCCGACAGCGTATTCCAGTAATATCTTCATAAAGGACGGGTTTGAGGATGTGTTCCTATATAATTATGTCATTGTCTGCTTCGTGGGCCCTAGATGACCGCACACTGATCAGATTATGGCCAAAATTGCTGAGTAAAATCATTCTTGTTCAAATTTACGGTAATGCTCTTAGGATTTTGCTAAGGCTTAGGAAGTTATATTCATCAGCCGCAAGTGCCGGTAACCTATATAAAAGAGGGTGGAGAGCAGGGCTTCTTCGTCGGGCAATCGTATACTTTAATTGATCTACGGCCTTGTAGCGTTGAAAAGCCGCGTAGCAGTTTTTCAACCCTGGTGCATAGATAAAACTAGAACATTAGAAATACTTGGTAATAACAAAAATAATTTACCTGATACGGTAACCGTTTAGGTGTACCCGGTAAGCCGTTATGTCCAGGATCCAGGATGGGCAGACTGCAAAAAAAACCCTTTACATTGGGCGGAGTCAAATTCGAATGAGAGATCATCCCAGAAAGGGCATCGGTACGCAAAAAATGATGCGGTGTCGGTAGCAAAAGGGCGATCGCCGCCCGCGGATCACGTGGGAAAACGGTATGTACAAACGGGGGATGCGTTCTGCTTCTTTAAATATGTAAAAGTGCCGCCTTTTGTGATTGATACATGCGCGGAATGGAAAAGTAGGGTGGGTGGTCGGAAAGCAGCAGTTACAGTAAGCGCTCGCTATCTAACCTCAGTACTTTTATAAAATTCAAAAGTTAACATGGTGAAATGCTCAAAATTTCAATTTAAATATGACCAGAGGGAGATAACGAGGTGTCAGACAAGGTGGCATGTAGCGATTTGAAAATAATTGAGGGGCAACGTGGATGGAGGTGGTGAGAACCGTTTTCGGGGGCATGCAATCCGCGATAGCATCTTGAAAAATCACTCATTCTCACGGGGCACATGTGCCCAGCTGGGGTGTCTCAACGGGGCAGGTAATTAGATAATGACAAAAATGGGGAGGAAGAAATACATCGGGAAAGAAAAATAACGTTTCCGGCTGTGGAACGGCGGCTACAACACCGGAATGGAACTTTTAACGTTTGAGCGCTAGAGCGCGTGAAGTTCGAGCAGGTTTTTAAAGGATTCCTAGGTAATAGCGGGGCATAGTTGCGAAATAGACCTGCTACTCTGATTTAAGCTATTAAACGATCCAATGGATCAGTTATACGCAATTCTATTCCCTGGTCAAAAGCACTGATAGAAAATCGGTACACGGCGCTCCTATGAACTCTGAACTGTCCACAGGTGGCGTAATTTGTACTCTCTAAGCGGAAATCCAAAATTTTGCGATAAATCACGATTTAGCTTGAAAGTTTGGTAGAAAACTTAAAAAACAAAACAGATGAAAATGTTCTAGAAAAACTTGCCAATATTTTGAGAACAAGATACCAAAAATCTATTCTGGTATTCGAACTTTACAAATTTGTTCGAACGCTCGAATTTGATAAGTTGTGCACCGGACGTGGTCTATTTCCTGGACTTTCAGTGACGTCCAGGAAATTATGTAGAAACTGCATGGCGATTCAATTCTGAAAACCAAAATATTTTGGAACCTATTAGCGACACCAATTTTTGTGTATGACAAGACTGATAAGATTTCGCCCAAAAAATGGTATCAGATGGTGCACCGGTCGGGGGGTAAGGCGATCGATAGAAGAAATGGCACGGGTTCATTAGCCAATGACACCATTATCCTCTCCGGCACCCAGGGGCACCAGAGGGTCCTCCACAACCATCTTGCGCAACCCACCGGTCACCCTCCCCCCACCTAGGTCACAGTTTAGGGATTAGTTGCCGGGGAAGCTGGCGGTGAAATTGGGGGTAATGGTAGTGGAATGACATTTATAAGCATATAAAATTTACAAATAAAGTCATGAAAAGGGGCATTAAATTGGGGGAATATATTCCAGTTGGGGCCAGATGATGTATCACGTATTGTCACATCTGCCTGTACCCTCCGGCCATGTTCCCAAAAACCTGGGAATCGGCTGTGCAGCCGGCATGGAAGGTACGAACGTTAATAGATTGGATATTCGTCCCAGAATTTTCGACATTAAAAATTATACTTAGGTTTTGAATGACAACGCAAAATACTGTAATGTACAAAGGCTATAGCAAGAAAAATAAAATTTTAAGCGGGATTGAGATGCTAAGGCTTAAAATTCATGCTAAGCAGCAAGCATAAATACATAATAGTAGCTATTACTGGCATAACGTGAAATTCTAGCTAAAATTTTCGAATTTAAGCTGATGGTTCCAGTGATGCGTATGAGAAATAAGGGCATATTATTGTCTACTGCTCCTCCAATAAATTATCCTGCTGCCTGGGCCCGATGCAGAAGTTTTGGCCTGTCAAAAGTGACAATAGTGCCACGAAATGATGGGCTAGATTGCCGAGGGCAATGTGGACTGCTGCAGTCGAGAAATTGTGGGCCCAGATATCCTCGCATCCGACCAACAATAGCCTCGGGGATATGCCTTGCGCAACGCTCTCTCTCTCTCTCTCTCTCTTCACTCTCCCATACCTTACGACGCAGTTAATGCTGTATAAGATATTGATTTTTGGAAGGAGAATTTTGCATATAAAAGCTACTAGCATAGCAATTTTATGTCAAGAATTCGAAACATAACACAAAAACTATAAGACGAAAGTTAAAGCCCTAGTTCGAGGTAATAAAACTACAACCAATAATACTACTGTCAACAATCGCGAAAATTTTATGCAAATCACGGGAATAAACAATCATTTGGCTCTGGTAAACAGAGGATAAGCCGGGAAGCCATTGGCACAACGCCCATGCTACCCTCCCCCATGCGTGACCTTGCATTCGTAATTGCCCCGCCCTGTGCTAGATTTTTAGTGAGCTCGAAGAAAAATCAAAATAAACAGTTTATAAATAGCTATTAAGCTTTAAATGGACGACTAAGAGGGCAAAGTTCAATTCTACGGTTGGGATTTTCGGAATAACCTGCTCTTTAGTCCTGAGAAAACCACGCGAGGTAGCCAGACCTTGACCCTACGATTTTTCTACCCCAGAATCTCTGGAATTTTCCAGACCTCCAATCCAACCAGCTTACTACCAATCACAGGTGATAAACGACACGTGCCAATTTCTCGGCTGCCCGGAGATGTGGGCCCTTTAGAAGGTGCCGCCCCGGGGGGGGATGGGTTCAAAGAAGCCGCCAAAATAGGGTTGAGGGTGCCCGCTACGTAATACCTGTTCCGCGCACTAACATTGTCGGCCAGCCGGGTGCCGTGGCCGTTTGGCCATTCCGGTGAATTTTAGATGAGATTTGTGTGGTAGGTGGGTGGTGGTAGGTTACGGTAGGGGATAGCGAGACTAAAAGGACTGACAAAGTGACAATAAAGAAAGCATTAAAGTCAAAGCCAAGCCAAGTTAAAGAACGTTGGTAGCAATGGCCCATAAAAATTTTCCAGGGCTACCAAATGGCTTCCGAACCCAGCGACTGGGGTGCAGGGAGGGTGTGTTTTTGTGCCCTCTCTTTCCCTCTCTATCTCTTGCACTCTCCCATCCGTCGAAGAGGGTTAGGGGGAGTAGAGAGTGGGTGAGAGGGAGAGACACAGGGCGGCAGAGTCCGACCCCCGGCCGCAATTTGAACGGCAGTGGGATAGGGTCCTCCCCTGCCTACCACCATGCAGCACACTCGAATGGTCTAGCTAGGCAGCTAGCCTAGAGTCGGATGGACGACCTACGCGTGCCATTCAAGCCAAGGCAACCATGGGGGGAGGTGGTGGCTCCCATGCCCTCGGATGGAAGACAACAGACATGATCCGGACAATTATCATATAGGGTGTGGTTAGTGGAATATGGCATAGATCGTAACCAAAGGATTAATAATGTGTTTTTGCGTAGATCAAAAAAGACCAAAGGAGGTTAAGATAAGGCATGTACGTTATTATGTACTGGGCGTAGTTAGGATGCAATTATATAAATAATTATCCCAGGAATTTGCAATGAGATCTGAAATGCAAAGAAGCGTGGGCTTCAGGATTTTACGAGGCTGTGCGAAGATTTAAACTATGCAATCCCAACTATAAAAAACATAGGATTCATTCTTATGACTACTTCGTGGTGTAGTTTCGCATCTAGCGCCCCAGGTAGGCCTTTTTGGATACGGAAGAAAGGAGTTATTTTTAGGATAAACCGAAATCCATCCAATCAGATCAGATATTAGTATGATTTTTTATATTAAAATTGGCGTCTTGTTCACATCGAGATTTAGGGGGAACTATGATGTGCAGCGAGAGAACGAGGCAGAGAGATTGATAGCGAGAGGGAGAGCGGGCGGGATGAGAGATTAGCGAAAATGAGAAAAACAACAGATCCGCTTGTAAATTATTACCCATAAACAACCTTTGTTAAAAACTTTAATTATTCCAATTCCAAAAGCAGCTGCCCAATTTGAGGACATTGAATTGATGGCCGACCGGGGGTGCCAGGTGAAATTGATGGACAACGGGGGCAAAATGGCTCTTGACCTCATGTACGATTTCCGGAAGCGGCTCTTGCGGTAATCCAATCCATGTATTGCCCATATCTGAACCAACAGATTCTGCCCAACTAACCCGCCCTCGGCATTCGTGTTTTTTGTTGACTGTGCGCAAACACAGGGCCGTCGCCCCCGAGGGATAAAGGTCAAATAGTCTTTTTAGGGATGTGCAAGGGCAGGTTGAGGTTTTTTTGCTTGGGAAACAGTTCTAGGGGTTTGTGGCAGGGCAGGGGCGGCGAGGAAGGAGTGATTTGTCGTGAGAATTTCTGAAATAGGGCAGCCTTTTTTTGTTACGGTAGCGAATCATAGGGGGGTGATGAGGGGGTCAGCGTGAGGTCCGAATTTGGAGGTTTGCGATGTTGCATAGGTCATTCGATGGAGCGTTAAATTCACCATCATGACCAATCATTCAAATCCGGGTTACATTTTTTAAGTGTGCCAAGAATAGGCAAAATCGACCCCTTTCAGAGCAAATTTTCTTTAGTAATGTATTCATTCAGCACTTTTTGAAAGAGGAAGTTTCACTGCGACAGAATTTCGGGCTTATCCATGCCTATGTAAAATAACAACCTTCAAAACCACGTCAAACGATTCCTTGAAACCTCTAACCAGGAATATTCACAGCTCCCTAAAAGTTAACCTAATCCATCTCCCTCCCTATCTCATCCGGAAAAAGCCCAATCTTCGATCTCAAAGGCCCAGCACAAAAAGAGCAGTTGTCTTTGCGAAGATTTGAACCCCAGCCCTGTGAGCGATCGCCACATTTGCCCGTCGCCTCCACATGTGTCGAAGGCCATGAGATGGGCCCTTCGGCTCAGAAGTATCTGTGACCCGCAGGTACCCATTGTTTTTGTTTGTTTATAAGCACCTTTACTACACATTGAAACTAGGACCGGACCAGATCTCTTCCCTATCTATCTCTAGGGCCATAGTCGATGCCCTGGCTCTCAAAACGAAACTTGTATTTTTCTAAAAATTGTGTTCTCAATCAAAACCTGAGATGTGTTGAGCGGATCTTTGACGCCCCTCTTCTGCACGGCACTGGTCAAACATTGAGCTCTCAACAAAGGGTGTTTTGGAATGAAAAAGCTGGTGTAATATTGGATTGGCGGACGGAAAGGGGGGGGGGGAGAGAGGTTGGCCCTCCTCACAAACGGGGGCATTCACTATCACCAACACATTTTCAGGAATCTTGAGTAATTTTGATGTGTTCTCTTTTAAAGGGTTTTGCCAAGATTTTTGATCAGATTTTGACAATAAAAGCTGTGCTGGATTTGGGGTATTATTTAAAAATTAGCTAAGAGAATTTTTGGCCTATGGAGCATAGTATTAACCGTTCCAACAAGATTGTAAGTAGCCGATACGATATCGATTTTCCGGCATACTCAACCATCTTCACTTGCCGATTTTAAGGTTTATTTTTTGCTTTTTTTTCATAAAAAGGTGCTGTTCTAATTTCTAGCCTATATCTTTGAATAAGCTCAAAAAAATTTCCCTTCCTTCCCTTCATATCGTAAAAGGTTGTTCCCAATCCAAAGCTTTTGAGCGTGAGAAACTGCCTGCCCCGAACGCAGCACCCCACCGCCTACAACAGTCCTGAATACAAATGAGAGCCCCTCTTTCTTCCCCTCATCCACCCCTATTTTGCATCAATCGAAACACAACCCTCTTTCCACCCCTTCTCACCAATTCCTCTCACAAAAACGCCCGACTCCCCCCATTTATCATTTGTTTACAAACTCCCCTCCAACATCTCTGTTCTAGCTTTGGTAAAAAGTGCGAGTTATACACGCTTCCATCGAAAAACCTGCTTGCCGACCAATTTTTCCACCTTTTTTTCGTTGGCCGCGCAACATGGTCTCGGCTCCTCTTCGACTCTGGCCATTCTCCTCTTTACGCTTGGGTAAAATATCTGTGCACTTTATGGGTGCCTGAGCTTTGTGAGGAGTGGAAGAAGGAGGAGCAAGAGGATGAGGAGGAGAGGAGGCATCAGCGAATGTTCGTGGCTTTTGGGTTTAGTCTTTTTATGTCGAGGGCTTTGGGGGTTGAGTACGTTCCGGGGTGGTGATTTTTGTTTTAGGGGTGGTAGTCGGGGTGGGGAGGTCGATGTTTGGAGCGGTTAAAGGGGTCCAAAGCTTTAAAAGCTTTATCATCTGGCTACCAAAAACCACGTGATGCGCTAAAATATAATTGGATCTTAATCGAATCTCGATGTAGCAGAGTTACAAAGAATATTTTCGTGTGCTGGCGCAGCTTTCAATGTTTACATGTCCTCTTTAAGGTATTTTAGAATGTTGCGACGTAACATAGCCCATTCGATAGAAATTAAAATTCCAACGACGTCCATCCTTTAAAAAAATTATTCAATAACCGCGCTCGAATGAGATAAGTCAAATTGCAAATTTCCAAAACAACCTAAAAACGACCTGCTGCTAGCTACAAATGGGGGCAGTTGTTACGCCTGCGAGTCCCTTCAACGCCCAGAGTTTAGCTTTTTCTGAAAGATCCTGATTTATTTTCATTTTTGATTCCAGTTCCCGAGACGCTGACCTTTAAAATGCCTATATAACGAACTAGCTTTCCGTTCCACATTCCTCGAAGGGTTAATTAACTGATTTTCTGCCCCCTATCCCCGTTACCACTAAAGATGCGGATTATTTGTGTATATGGGAGATGTTTGAAGGGGAACCGAGATGAGGAGTAAAGGCGTGAGGATGGGCGAAGGGGGCCCACAACCCCTGGCCGGATGGCTCGCAACCTTCCACCCCCTAATTGCGCCTCATCCACCCCCAGGTCGAGCACCACCCATAATCCCTTCCCCCCATCCCCCATTTTCCCTCCAGCCGGCCGGAACAGAAGTTTTTCCCGGTAATTTAGTTGCAGGGCCGAATTTGAACTTTGGAAAGTGTGTTATTTGGAGAAGCCATTATTCTTCTTTGTTTCAAATAAATTCTTTGGGGGTTTGTGCATATGCATGTCAATTTTGTCTTTTATTTTTGTGATACGGTTATATTCTATATTAAATCAGGTTTTTGTTAAAATATCGCCTTACACTGTGTTAGACAATACTTGCAAACCCGGAACATGTGCGCTAATCTCATAATTCATTTTGCGTTGAGATTTTTCCGTGAATTCGCTATGTAAATTAGGCTACGTCGATCTTAAAGCGGGCTTAAAAGCCGCGTGTCAAATTTTAAGTCAATGATTAGAGATCCGGTGTAACGCGCGGGCGCACGGCTTTTACTCAATTTCTATCTATTTGTAATTTTTGTGGTTTATTTGTTGGACTCTTATTTACACACATTTGTCTAGACGAGTTGGCCCACCTCTGGTTGACCGGTCACCGCTCAGCTGAGACGTTAGGGCCCCTTTGCGACAAAAGGCCTGTCACCCCCACCCCCAATTCCTTCTAGCCATTTTTTTCGTTGCTACAATTTCAAGCCTCTTATCTTAACATCTCTGAAACGGATTAGTAACGCCGGAGCGCGAGGTCTCACGAGATCGCGGGGTGTTATGTCTGGATGTGCTTTTGCACCCTTTTAGCTCCTTGGTTGACCACTCGGCCGTTGACCGGTCAACCAGACATCCATAGGACCCCCTCTCCTCGCAGAAGCCCCCGGCAGAGCTGAATCACTCGATTCCTCCCGCCGGGTCGTCTGCTTCCCCCCTTCCACTTCTGAATCACAGCTCAAAAATTGAGCCGGCTTCTCGATGTCTGTCCACCCATTTCTGAGTGCTGTAATATTCAGTTGATTCTTGAATACGATTATCGGGGGGCGGGGCTTCGGTGGGGACCGTATTCCTGCCGGCCGGCATTCTTTCAGTACGGGGGCTCCTGGCTGTTTCAGTCATCACAATAGTCATTTCTTATTTTTCGACTGGCTTTCCGATGCAGGGCAGTCATTGGTGACGAGCTGTTATGGTCAGAATACAAACAGGTTCCTTGCCGTTCCTTCAATAACCCAATCTCCGTACCCTAAATTGAATATCGACACCCCCTTCCGAGCCCCGTCCCAACAATTTACAGCTCCATTAATAATGCCCGTGTGGCCCCGCGTGCGCGAAATTGCACTCCACGATTTGTGATCCGCTATTTGTCGCCGTTTTTTGAGGCAAGGGAAGGATGGGTGGCCAAAAAAGCGATTGGGGCCAGCTGGCGTCTTAAGGGGGTAGTTCCGCCTAAAATTTACCATGATTCTGAGCGAATGGGGTGTAGTTATCATGGAAAACTCTTTCATAAGTAGGTTTTGTCGGTTTTTGAAAAAGATCTCCGAATTATTATTTTATCTTTTATGTCTTTCTTAGTGAATTAATTTTAAATTGTTTACAAACCCCCTCATTGCCGGTAAGCTCTTTTCTAGTTACATTTTAATTTTTGGGTCAGGATCGACTGTCTAGATCGAAATTTCCCGTTTGATTTTAGGACGATTCAAATTTTCGTTTCCGGGTTTCCTTCTCATTATAATTTTTAAGCAGCCGTAATACTCCCATTTCCCCCGAAAATATTTGATTTACGGGGCTACCGGGTACCTTTCAATACGAACCGTGGCCATTTCACCCCCCTCGTATTTTCCTTTCCAAAAACCATCGATATCTGCGGCATGTCCGGGACCGTGAATGCTCCGCCTCCCACCCACTCACAGACAATTACGGTATTGATCTGTGGGCCGGATCGTGGCGCTCACTCGCGCGCAAAAATTCTCCCTCGCCACTCGGCTCCCCAAATTTGAGAATCAGCTCCGCTTCCTCCGCCTCCCCACTGACCGCCCACTATTTCGGATTTGACCTTGAATTTCCCGTCGGTGTATCGGGATCTTTGCGGGTTGCTGTGCGCAGTTGGCCTGTTTTTTTCCGTATTTTCAGGGGTGGTTGGGGTTGGAGCCTCATTTAGAGTATTCTTTTAGACGCAATTAGGACTTTTCTGTATTTGAAAAAGGGATAGCCAACTTTACATACTGACTTTAGGAGATAGAACCATTAAAATTGTGATATTCCTGGGAAGCGGCACTGATGATAGCCATAGCTAACCACAAAACATATCACTAGTGCGTCCAGCGGTTCATTAAGATTTTTTTAATAAAAAATGCCTTCATTTTTCACGCTCTCAAAGGTTATAAAGGTCCTAATTCACATGTTGCACGACCAGTAATGGGTCTAGCCATCCGTCAGGACATGTAGCCCCCTCATGCTCATTAGGCTGTTGCAACCGTAGATAACGAGCTCAATTTCTTGGCTATACTTGGAGAAGGAATGTTGCGACTACATTACCCTAGCGATACTTCCGTTTGGCTAAGATGCTCAGAAAATTTTTGCCTAGAATTATTTTTGACCCTCTGACACCAAAAATTACACTACATATTCAACCATCCTCTCTCCGACCCTTTTCATATCCGGATTAAAAGGACATGGATGTCTGTTTTGTTTTTAAAACGTAGTCCGGCAGTTGTGGATCGATTCGGACAGCTTATCCCGTTGTTTTTCCCCGGACTTTGCCCGCCGTCTCCACCTTATGGACCGCAATGGGCTGGGGAATGAGGCACATGTTGCCAATGAGTCGTTTGGCTCTCTCTCTCTCTCTCTCTCTCTCTCTCTCTCTCTTCTCTCTCTGTTTCTTTTAATCACTGAACCCACCCTCCTAAAATCTACCTGGAAATTCACTTTAGAATGCCGAAGCAAGAATTCGAAACTTTGGACTACCTGGGTCCGATTGCTGTCGGTATCGCCTTTACTAGTAGGTTTATTTAGTTTTGACACAGGTCGTGGAAAAACCTGCATACAAAGTTGTTTTTTTAGTCATGCTGTTTGTGATCTCGTTCTTCGGCATCAACTTCTTTTGCATTCTGAAGCACGATGATGTGACTGCCTTTGAGAGGGTCAGCCATTAAAATTTCGAAAATGCTAAAATCCAATGAGGATGAATCAACTTAAATATTTTAGATGGGTGCTCGCTACAACATGCGCCTTGGCCCTCACCGTATGTCCGTCGTCAAGCAGGGACTCGCCTACGAAGAGGGCCGCGAGTACGACTCCGAGTCTTCGTAGATTCTTGTAATTATTCGATTATGCAGCTCTTTTATGCACAAATAGCTTCTCCACCCCCCTCGACAACACACCATTTTCCACCCCCCTCCCCAGCATTTCCGGCTCATCAATTAGGGTACGCGCGAAAGTGAAATCACCCACCGCGATCCGGCCTGAAACCGGAACCTGGTAATCATCCATTCTAATTGAACCCCCTCCCCCTCTCAAAAATGCATTCAGCGGGCAGCTCGAGGTTCTGCCCTTGCCTTTAAAAGCAACAAAGTCCAGTTACAAAAACATTGCCAACGCTTCTCACTTTTATGAGCTCCTCCCACCTCTCGCATTGCAAAATGTCCCCCCGCGTTCATACTCACAAATATTCCCAAGGCATTCCACTTATTTTGTCCTTTTTTGGTTTTATCGGAGAGATGTCTTAAAGTCTAGTTATCTATTCTATCCAGACGTACTTCGCAATAGTCCCGAGTGTATCCCGATGTTGTGTGTGCCTTGGATAAATATATCTTTTCAAGTTTTTATACAACTACAATAGTAAGAGGAAAGGTACTCACAATTCTAACCGGTCAGTATTATCCTTGAATGCTGAGGTATCAGCGTTCTGCGCCAAATTGCGGAAGTGCTGAGAATTTTTGAATTCGGAGTAGAGGGAGAATAGCAGATGGAGGGATTGGATTCGCGATTTGTGGACGGGGATGTCGACCAGGTTCAGACAAACATCAACAAAAACCGGGAGATCCACATCGAGCTGGGCGTTCGGCAACTGTAATAAAAGTATTAGTGTTAGGTGGCTAAATTACCATCGTTCCGGTCAATGACTCCTCAAACTCGGCCGGCCACTCCTGCATCAACCTCTCAATATCGGGGAGTGGTTTGGTATAATGGACGTTTGTAGAGGGTTTGGTACGGTGCATTTCCTAACATCATTGTTAGTAATAAAGAATTAAATTCTACCTTAATATCTTCAATCCATTTTTCGATTAGCGGCGTGTTTTTGTCAGCCCGTTCCACCTTTTTCACAGCAGCTTCATACTTGACGTTTGCCTAAAACAAATTTTACAACCGAATAGAGAACCAAACCTCCTTTGAACTATTTCTCAACTGCATATCCAAAATGGTAGGGTCAGATTGCTTCAGAGCTGGCTCGTCAAGCTGTACCATCCCAACGTTATCTTCGACCTAAAATATACGCTGAGATTGTCAAAAAATCCTATCAACCTCGTCGGGCCGTGGAATCTTCACAAAAGTATCAACATCTCCAACTGCTGGTTGATAATCCAATAAGAATGGCTTTAGCTGGATGTCAAATTGAAACTCTTCTGGCTAGAATTAAACTTATTAACATTTCCATGAACTTGTAACCTGATACTCATCCATCATTTCCAACACCTCAATTTCTGCATCCGTAAAATGATATTTCTCCGTTTCAAACTTTGATTTTGCTAAAATTAACTTTCCCATCAAGCCCAATCCAAAATACCCAGATTCACAGGCATATCCATATCATCATAATCATCATCGTCGTCGTCATCATCTGAATGCACCCGAACCCCCATCGCCATCTTCTGAAAATCAGCCACCTATGACTAGAACAAACCACGAAAAAGCCACACAAAAGCACTAAAACAATTTAATAAAAAATAGCAATCGGGCAAGCCGACACGGCAGGGCCTCGTGGCCTAGCGCCCGAGGGCCCCTAAATAACAATACTCGCCGAAAATAAAGTAAGCAAAATTTGTTACCCGATTTTCTATAGAATTTGGCACGTCGTTCCCTAAAAAACAAACCTCGAATGGACGGGCAATATTGCCAAGTAGCATACCCGTTAGTGTCGTTGGAGTTTTTCTGGTTGGTGCTAGAATGGGAAAATGAGAAAGTTTTGGGTTAACTAGGGTGGGTCAAATAACTCATAAATCAGGCTAGTTTATTTTTGATCACTATTGTTTGGATCCTTTTGCTTGGTTTCGAAAAACAAATATTGCTCTCATACTTGGCCCAATTTTTCTATAGAAGGGTTACTTAACCCTTTAAGGGGTTCAGAAAGAGTTCTATGATACTAAACAACTACCAGGTGCCCCAGGCGAAGATACTGGTGCCATTGCTGAGGAAGCAGCCGCAGCAGAAGCAGCAGCAGCTGCCGGTGCTACTAGCGGTGGTATAGAAGCTGGCTGCCGAGCTGTGGGCCCTTCCTCATATGCTGGTGGTGGGCCCTTCGGATAGTCCGCCGGGGTGCTGAACTCGTCTAAACCCATTCGAATGAGTCGTGTACTGCCACTAGCCCCGGTCGAGACCCACGAATTTCTTGGGAATAAACGCCGGAAAAGCGTGCGAAATTTGGATACGTTTGGGAAAGGGCGTGATGACTACCAAAGGATAGCTATTTTGGGGTTGGTACGAGATTTGATGGAACATTGGCGGTACTAGGCTTCAAGAGAAATACCACGTAGAAATTCATGCAAAAGGTGAACTGTGGTTATTGGCTTACAAGGAAACGTTTATAGTGATATGCTTCGAGTCGTGATCTTGGGTAGAATTAAACACTGATCAGGAAACAGTTTACGAATTTTTAGATAGCTAAAAATTTGTTCCGAAGTATTTTAATTGCTCAGCTTTTACAAATTTTTGGATGGGACGGAAGTAGGCGCTTTTTGGCTTGGAATTTGGCTTCTGTTACACTAAGATGCGTTATTATTTGTGGAAAATTGGCATTTAGCAAATTCGAGAAAGAATTTTGAAATTAGTGAAAAATTCTGGACCGGATACGCTTGTTTCCGATTTCACTAAAAAATATCCTTGTTCCCATAGTACAAGTTAATAAAGCGATCGACAGCACGATTTTTAAAGAAAATTTGGTAGTCTATAGCTAGTCCAAAACCCACCTAACGGCAGAAATGATTCCTCGTGCTCTCCCGACGCTTGCAATTCCTCAAAAGCAAAGTTAGAGAAAGCCAAGTCGTGGTACCTCCTCAAGTGGCGCCTCCCCAAAAGTATCGGGCGATTCGTGACCCGGTGGATGCGGTCGAGCATCTGAAAAGAAGAATGCCATTGTTGTGTGTGGCCAGCGGTTCCCCCCAGGGGAATATGAGACCAATCCTGGGGACCGCGTGACCTATAATTGGCGACAATTAGCATGTCCACACGTGGGAACCATAGTAACAAAACGGTCTGCATATATTTGGTATCAATTAACTCGAGTTGACAGATTGTTGTTTTTTTCTTTTTTAGCTAGTTTTTTTTAACCTGGAGGGTAGTATTGTTCGCCTTGTGCCGGTTCGTCATCTTCATACCGTGGCGATGCGAAGACTTCCGGGTTATGGTAGATGCCCTAAGATCAGGAGGAGGTTAAAATGCACTTAATTTTCCTGTTAACAACAAAAATAAGGATACATGCAGTCGATATAAACCTAAGAGTGAATAGAGTACCTCTACCTTTTCTTCGTCCAACCCACGAATCTGTGAATTTTCATCGCCAGAATCGTCGCTGATCGGCTCGCCCAGCTTGTGGTCCATCGACTAAAATTTAGATTCAGTTTAAGGCATGTTAAAATTAAAGAAATTTGGCAATAGACGACGGCAACCTTTGGGGGTTGGAGTTGCCATGGTAGTGGGGGGCGCACGCAATAAAAACGCTGTGTTGAGCCTATGCCTAAAAGGGATTGCTCCTCGGTGGGCAGGTGTTCGGTAATGAAGGACAGGGAAAGATTAGACAGATTGTTTGTAAACATATCAAAGAGCGAGTTAGAAACTTGAAATATCTGTTAGAGGTTTTCCAATTTACCAATGGCCACAATTCATTTTTAAGGAGAATTTTCAAGCTCGCAAGCGTTGCAAAATTACTAAAACCAGGGGTTTTGGCTATGCTCAACACACTGGGCATGTCCTAAAACTTCCAAATGCCTCGAAAAACATTGGGTTCATCATATTTTGGTCAATCTGCTATGTAGATTTCACATAGCTTCGGTAAGATCCTACCGAGTTATGGCTCAAAAAATATATTTGGCCAATTCATAAAAATTAATTAAAACTAATTTATTGATCGACAAAATTGGAAATCCATTTTCCTTTACTTAAGCATTTCCCAACCATGCCATCACTTTCCGCCCCTCCAGATTTGCCTAACCTTTTCCAACCTCCGAGAACCCGAAGGCTAGCAAGGCCAAAGCCAGTGTGACGGCTCAAGAGGAGGGATTTGCCCTGCGGGAGCAACCCGACTCGATAAATACCAGTTCACCACCCCCCTCAAAAATTCGCTACCACCAGTCGGACGGCCCGAAAAACTCCCAGCACCGAAGATGGGCAACCCGGAAACGAAATCGCTGCTCTACATAGCGTGCTTATTATCGTTGCTAACAATTTCAATATTATTTACGTAAGGATTTGCCTAGCCTAGTATCTGCAAAACTTACTTCAGTTATTTACCAAAAATGTACGGTGATACCACGACTATAAAGGAGCTAATGAATAGCGAAAAACAGACGAGTGGCGATTTGTTCAATCGGGTTTGGCTGGAGCTGAGGGAGGTTTGTAATTTTTTTGCAGAACCATATCGATCTGATACTCTAGGAAAAAGCACTTGGTGCTAGGAAGAAGAGGCAATATGATTCTTGTTCTTGTGAGCAATATAATCCTTGTCCCCCCGGGCCTCCTGGCCGGAAAGGTATACAGATACACCGATCCAAAGATTCCTTTTAGGACTTCCCGGAATTCCCGGTGAGCATGGGATCCAAGGGGCTGAGGGGGCACCAGGAAATGACGGAATTCTGCCATTGGAGTTTTCGCAACAGGTTGATGGTTGTTTGGTTTGCCCGTATGGTCCAAAAGGCAAGGCGGGACCGCCTGGGAAACAAGGTCCACCGGTGAGTTAGTTTACATAGTATTTGCACCCTTTTCAAAATAACCGTAGAATAGTATCATAATTGTACGTTATAGGGTCCCGTTGGGGCGATGGGAAACCCTGGGACACGGGGGATGAATGGAGAAAGAGGGCCCGTTGGTGAAGATGGCGAACCGGGAAGGAATGGGACCGATGGAGGTGTGGGACCACAGGTATGTTAAAAGGTTTGATAGGTTGCACATCTTCCGCTACTAGGCTTTCTGGTATTAATACGCCCCTGTGACTGTCCCTTTAAAATATCTCCATTAAGGGACTCCCAGGAACCAACGGGGTCCAAGGAATCAAAGGATTGGTTGGCAAACCTGGTGATCAGGTACCATTTTGCAAGACTTTTTCTTAGTAATTTAGGGACCTCGTGGTGACCAAGGCGCGATTGGCCCTCCTGGACCCTCCGGGGGCCCCGGCCCCAAAGGCGAACCTGGGCCCCAAGGCGCTCCTGGACCATGGGGCAAGCAAGGGGCTAGAGGTAAACCAATGACTCGCAAAGGTTATCAAATGCAACTTTTTGCAGGAATCGCTGGTGAAGAAAAAGGACCGCCTGGAGGACCGGGGCCTGATGCCGGATATTGCCCATGTCCGCGTCGATCACCGGTTATTGAAGCACAACTTGCTGAAGTCCAAAATCCATACGGAAGGCATCGAAGTCATTAAATCACCCAGCTTTTGTAGGAATAAATGTTTCGGAACTATCTTGGGCATGTGTCAAGCACGTATAGTATACCCATATGTAGGATATGTTTGTTTATCTACCAAATGCTTGAAAATTTATATTATTTCAAACTGGGGGTCTTTTATATAGGTGCTTAAACCTAGAGCTAGGTTTTTGCCGATACTATTGGTATGTATTATTCAAACCAGATGTTTCTGAGCGGTAGGCCGAATGCCCAGAGAAGCGCCCGACAAACACTGCCTGGGTCCCGCAACGATTCCCTTGTCCCCCAATGCTGCCCGGGAGGTCTCGATCAACGGGCGCCCCATGGAAATACTTCTTGGAAAGACCACTCTTTTCATAGCGAATCGAGTTTAAAGCTGTACTGCCGCATTTTGTTTAGAATCAATAGTGACATCTTGTTTATAATAGTTTTTTCGGGATGGTTAGACACATCTGACGGCTTATTCTTGTAAAGCAAGCCTCGCAGATCAAGACGTCGATTTAATACTAGGAATGAAAATCATACTTTTTCTACTTTCAAATTTGGCGAAATAAAGCAACGACAAAACGATTGGACTTTCTTGACTGGCATGGAAGTAATTTTTCTGGCCTTTGGCTTTCAATGAAGACGTAGGACTTCTTTGAAACTCCATTGCTTCAACTTGGATAGGTTATTGCTTTTAATGGCTCTCAACGCATCAAAATATAACGAATTTGAACATAAAAGTTTTTAAGGGTAGCCGCGATGTCCCTGTCGCGCCTGGTTCCAAGCAAGGGTGCCCAGCGCCTCCTACTCGTCCCAGTGCAGAGCCGCGGAGCTGCCCATGCTGCTCGTAAGTTGAAATCATTTAATTTGAACCCAAAACATTCAGCCGCCACTGCAGTGAAGGCCGAGGATGAGGAGCCCGGTTTTTTCCAGAAGGTCTCCCTCCGCTTCAGGGGTGAGGTTTTAATTATATCAGTAGACATGTTTTTCAAAAAAAGAAAGCTAAAAACAGATCCACAAAATAGAGACACGAAGCTAAAGACAGATCTGACACGTTGAGCCAAACATAAAGCTAGGTGTACATTTGTGAACTGCTTCGTCTAGGTGTCCCCCTGAAAGGCGAATCCCAGCGACCGAAATCCATGTTCGACGACATCGGCAAGGAGTGGTCCGCCCCCGAGCCGCTGCCGGAGGTCCCGAAGGACTTCAAGGAGCACCCCGAGCGTGACCTGGTGAGTCTATGATCGTATTTAAGTATCGGGGATGCCATTAATATTTCCGGATCTAAGCCCTACCACCGGAACAATCATTAACCTTTTTTAGGTCAACTACCCGTATCCAGCTCGCCCGATGTACCCACCGAAGACCCGTCTTTTGATGGTTCCCGATTCGTGGTGCACGCCTCTTCAGAAGATCACCGGAACCTCAGGTATGCAATAAGCGACATTTGCTTGCGCTGAGCTTTACCTTTTCCGGGTTTTCGCTAGCTGTCTGTTTCCATATTATTTGATTAAATATTCATATTCCTTCAGGACCGTACCTCTTCTTCGGAGGTCTCTTCGCCTTCCTCGTCAACAAGGAATTGTGGGTGTATGAGGAGCAGGGACACATGACTGCCGGCTGGATCCTCTTCTACCTCCTCATTTCGAAGAGCGTTGGCTTCCGTCTTGACAAGTACTTGTATGGCGAGTACCAGAACAGGTTAGGATTTTGAATAACCTTACTTAAATTTTCATCTAAGCTAGAACCTACGCTAATTACCTATGCCCAAATACGCCTATTTCGACATAGTACATTGTAGGATAATCCTAACAGCAAAAATTCCGACAACAAAAATCCCGAAAACAAAAATTTAGATTTTCCCGAATCCCGACATGCAAAATAGCTGTTTAAAAGAGAGTGAATCTGAGAGATCTGTCGGGATGTTGGCTTGTCGGGATTTCGGCTATCGGGATTATGGCTAGAAGTCTGGCTGCCCCTTCTGATGAAGCTAGAAATATTTAATACCCAGCAATAACACGTTTTTCAGGATGAACTACTTCAAGGGACTCATCCAGGAAGACCTCAAGGACGCCACCGAGTTCAGAAAGGTTTGTACCGCCACTTACAGGGCCTAATAACAAAACTATACTTCAGACTTCCGCATTGGAGACTGACTCGTTGAGCACCGTCAAGGACTCTTTCCCCACCATCATGAAAGAGAACATGGAGCTCCAGCTCGAGGCCACCTACAGGAAGAACGTTTCCACGATTTCCACCGAGCTCCAGCGCCGTTTGAACTACCTTAAGGCATGTTTGGTTTTAATTTTGTATACCATGAAAAGACGTGGCCCCCATATTGCACAAAATTAATGAATTTTAACGCCTAGCCTTAAAATCATTTTATTTACAGGATACCGAAGATGCCAAGTCTCGCTTCGAGAGGGACCTCATGCTCAAGTGGATTGTCAATGGCGTATGTATATACTTTCAAAACCTAAGTAATAATTTCAGGTGGAACAACAAGCGAAAGACCCGAAGTTCAAGGATCAATTCCTTTCCAACTCCATCCAACAGCTCAAGGGTCTCAAAGTCAACCTCTAAATTCCGTTCACCCCGCCCCCCTCTACTTGACGCTAAGTATGACTAGGGATATATTTTCTTTCTATTAGAAACTGCCTATGTAGTTGTGCCCCCCAAAAATATTGTTACCATATTCTCGTACCGGTCGATAAATTGATTGAGAAGGTATAGATTTGGTTTTGGGTAACACATGGACAGATTTATGGATTTTCGGAAGTCGAACTATCTCATAGGACATTGACTTACGATAATTTCTGTAATAGAAAGAAGAAAGCGATTGATGCTCGGCAGCACCGCTGAAAACAAAAAATATCCTTCTGCATGAGGTCCCAAAAAGGACCACCTAACGGCACGCTGTCATAAAGATTTTTATGATCTAAGTGTCTATCGAAAGACCTGGAGATGGCGACAAAACTAACACTCGTCGTTTTCTAGATTAAGTAGCTTAATTGTGTATTTTTATGATTTTTATGACCTTAAAAAGCTGATCTATGCGAAATCCGGATGTTAATTGCGTTTTTACGCAGAAAAACCGAGTGAAACAAGGTACAGAGTGTAGGTAACAACGCAGAAAACGAGGTCCGCTTCTTTTTTGTCTTCCTGATGTAAATCTATACAGAGAAATTTAAAAACTATATAAATAAACCACTAAGAAGCCGTTACCCAACAATCCTTCCCGTTTTTTTAGGTCTTCACGCAAATTTTTGGCCCACGAAAAACCAGTGTGTTTTTCAATTAGTGTATTATTATTTTTTTACTTTGGTTTTATTTCTTCCACATGAAAATCGGCAGAGGAGTTCAAAAGTACAGCATTTCACAAACACGAGGAAAAATGTCGATAAATAGCGCCCTCGCCACCTCAACCTGTATATACAGCTATGAACTAACGAGGAGGAGGATTGGCCTATGACATGCAAATATATCTTTTTAAGAGGGGACAGGGGGGGGGAAAGCGTACAGAATCGGACACCGCGTCGCACAGGAGAAACAACGGGAACAGTTGATAAACAAATTCACATTTCTAAATGATAATCCGAATTTTGTAGAATAAAGTGAAGAAGCTAAAATAAGGCACGTGCGCAAAAAAATTAGATTTAGGGATAGAAATAAAATACTATATTTCAATCAGTGATACCGTGCAAGCCCTGAATGTGTTCTAATTATATATGGACTGGAAAGCACCAATAAAGCCTAGTAGGATTCTTCGGGAGGCATTTGTTTTGAGAGAAGGGGGACGTCCCGAAGGGGTACGAGCATCTTGAATTGTGATTGGGATGGTGGATAATTTGCTGGATGTACAATTTGCAGTTATTCTAACAGCGTGAAAAAAGAGGGGGAAGGTATTTTGCGGTCGAACCAAATAAAAAATAAAGCAACTGAATGGTTGGTCTGAAAGAATTGTAACGGTATAGTTGGTCACCGATTTTCACGTCATACATTACATTGAGAGGTGCGGGGGATGCGGAAAATAAATAAGAAAATTTGATACCAGCCCTTCAGGATGTTGTTGGTTCGGGGAGGGGAACGTGGAATGATGAAAGTACGGTGTGGTTAAAGCAGAAATGGATTATGGAATGGAATAAATCACATATAAAAAGGTTAGCGGAAAGGGGGACTATTGTACTTGGGCAAATAGTTTTTCGACTAATGATTTTTGGTCGACGACGCCTGTTTGCATCCGCTTGCATTTTGCGCGTCGGTTTTTAAACCAGATTTTCACATTGTGTTGGCTGATTGGTGGGTAGTTTTCCCTAGAAAGCAGGAATTAATTAGAATTTTTAAAGACTTAAGTACAGTAATTTTTAAATGCTTATTGTGATTAATATTTATTACTTACCGGTACGGACAGCTATTCAATGTCTGCGTATACTGATCAATTTGCATCCACGTCGGGTGGGGGTTCTCCTCAAACCACTTCTCCAACACCGGCAACTCGGTCAGCGGGTCGAACATCAACCGTGATCGGGCCACTTGGTGCTAAAAAGAGATCCTTAGTCAACAAGAAAAAGCTCTAACCTGTGGGGCAGGCGTGTTGCACCCAGAATTCGACATCTGATGATGGTTCTGCTGAGCTGCTTGCGCCGCATTTAACAACTGTTGCTGTTGCTGCTGATGTTGTTGGAAAGCGGCCTAAAATTTTATCCTTGAAGTATTGAATTTGGCTACAAACCACTTGGGCCGCTAACATAGATGATATATTCCCAAAGCCTGTGAGCCCAGGGATCGTCGTCGTCAAATCTTGCGGAAGTCCAAGCAGTCCAGAATGTTTTGGCGAGGACGAGGCGACAGAGATTGGGAACGACAGGTCAGGAGATGAGGCGGTGGATTCCTGAAACTAACGTCCTTAGTTTATGCCGTCTGTAGCTGACTTCAGTTTTTAGACACCCCGGCTCTCCAGCTTCTTGCGGAAATTCCCCGTTGCCTATCAAGGTTTCGAGGCAAAATATTGCCGGTGCAAGGGATGACGGTTTTTGTATCAGCATGATGCAGAGAGCTGTGTTTGGGGGTCGGAAATTGGATGTGGGGGAGACCATCTTTGGGGGGCTTCGTGAAGACAAAACAATATTCTGAGAGGGGGATGGTTTGACTATGTTGAGTCAGGGATGGGAATCTGGAGCGTTTGTGAGCGGAAGCGATGCCCGCAGGAAGGTATATGAAGTAAAGTTTCAGACTGACCATCTATGCCAGGTTATAGCTTGAAATTTGGTTGTTAATTTTTACCTAAGCATAAGCTGTCCGGCATGAGCTAATTTTAAATCTGATTTTAAGGGATCGTGCAGGCCGAAATTCACGGGCTACCTAGATTCCTTGAAATATCTCTCCAAACAATCCTTATCAGCGTTTCAGCGCCTTAAAGGGATTAGCAAGGTCCAGCAGATCAGAGCTCATCTATATTTGGCAACGAGCCAACCGGAAATGCAAATGCGAACATAGAGAAAATTAAAACCCGTATTATGCTAATTTTTCCTGGGCTTTGCTGATCCCGTTAAGGAGATCGCGCAAAACCCGTCGATGAGAAACGTTCGCGTCCGATTGTTTTGGGCGGAAAAGGTGTCATTAGTGTCGCAGATTCATGTCCCCAAGCAGTCCAACGATCCCTCCAAATTCAGAACGCCTACACCCAAATTTTTAGCCA
This sequence comes from Mesorhabditis sp. LJ9110, assembly GCA_038088335.1. Classification (NCBI taxonomy): domain Eukaryota; kingdom Metazoa; phylum Nematoda; class Chromadorea; order Rhabditida; family Rhabditidae; genus Mesorhabditis; species Mesorhabditis sp. LJ9110. Next base: position 50,513 of record JBBGBA010000172.1, on the reverse strand, counting down.
CCCTCCCCCCACATTTCGATATTTGCCATGTTTGTGTGTGTGCATTGGGTCGGGAATGGGGCGATTGTTGGAAGATGGCTGGATACGATTGGAGCATGGCGCGGGATCAAAGGGGATTTGGTGTGGGCCGTTTGGCGGATCCCCGCCGCCATGCCTCACCCCCCTTTTCTCGTCACACTCGGCCCCGTAATCCCCCTATTCCCTCGCTCTCGAATAAACATCGACCATGCAAAAGAGAGGTTGAGCCTTGGCAAGGAAACGATTGCCCTCAACGACCCATCCCCCCACGAATGCACACGTAAATCCCGCATCGACCATTTGGCATTGGAATTAGACCGGGATAATGAGATCCATAGAACGATAGAATTTGGTGCCATAACCCGGATTCTAAGATCTTCGACACCCAATCCCCAAAACTGGGTGCTCATGATTCAAATTGCATAATCGCGGGTTCCAGAAGCCACGAATTCAAATAATCGCATGCAAATTCACTTATCAACAGAAAAATGCATTTTTGTTAAATTCAAATTTCTGCCAACCGATCGGATACCAGTAGTTCTTTCGTGATTGGCCGAATTTTGGAATGACCATTTGCCGATAGCGAAGACTCAGCTAGACTAGCGAAGTGTTCCATTGTTACCACAAGTTTAGTGATTTGAGTGCGAAATGTTTGAATTTGGGATTATGGAAATCGCGATTTTGGAGGCCCGATTTACCTAACCCCGCAATCCACATAACACCATAAAAAGTGCATAAATAATGACCTCATGCTCTACCTGCTTCATGTGGTACTCATCGTCCTTCCCGTTGTCACTCCCATTCTCCGAATGGTAGTCGGTGGGGCCGGGGGATTCGGAATCGACGCGAATGTCCTATAAATACAAATAAAAACCACTCGACCACAGTACCTTCTCCTCGCTGGTAGGCGTGGGAAAATCGAATTTCCCTCGGAAGTCGGGGAGCAGGCTGAGCGGAATCTGGCTGGTTGGCAGTAGCGTTGACGGGTTCTGGGGTGAGCTGGGCTTCACCTTTGATCGCTGCGAGGTGAACCAGTTGCACACCTTTAATGGGTGTCAGTGGTTTCGTATGGTTGTTACCTGTTGATAGCTGATCTTCGCATTGCTTTTCCGGTAGGGGAACCCGTTGAGGATGCTGACGTAGTTTTGGATTTTTGTTCGCGGCGGGTTGGGGTCGGCTTTGAACCATTTTTCGAGTTTGGGCAGCTCGAGGATGGGCGAGAATTTGGTGGGAGATGAGGGGCTGAAAAGATGTTATGTTATTTGTGTAATTAGCTGTTTTTGGTACTACACGTTATCTTTTTCCAAGGTTTGACATGTAATCTTGCCAAACCCAAACCTTAGGCTTGAAAAACAAGGCCGTACTGCTCCAACCCTCCGTTTCTCCCCCAACAACCACCCCTGCAAAAGGTCTCACAGCGGATCGAAGGGCGATGAAAAAGCGCGGCGATGTGCTGTGCATAAAGGGCTAGGCCACGGCCCCGGAGCGCTGATTCAACGGGGATCATCGGGGGCGCACATCCAAACAAGCGAAGGCTTTGGGATTTTCTCACATCCACCCATCATCCCCCGCGTTTCTTGTGGTAATAAATCGATATTGGGCCCGGTCGAGCCGTTATGGTATTTGCGGGCCAAGCCATTTGCATTAGGCATCGGCTTGTGAATTCTGGGAACGCTGGGTTTTCGTTTTCTTTTCTTTACGGATCAGCCCCTGGTGGATGGCGAGGACAAAATTTGGGCTGGTTCTCACCGAGATGTTTTGGATGCGATCTGATAGCCCCTGGGGGATGGATGGGAAGGGGCACCGGAACTGGTGGAATTTGGGGGGCCGCAAATGTCAAATGAGTTTTTGCGGAGATAGGAGGTGGTTTTGGGGTTGTCGCACGAGTGGCATTAAGTCGAACGTGCAGAGCGGATTTTTTTTTAAGATTTTGGTAGATGGGATCGTGACTTGAAGGTGACAACGTTGGGTAAAGGTTTTGAATTCGAATACGAACTGATGGGTTGTCGACGGTGAGAAGGCGATTAATACTACTGAGAGTCTGCAAAAACCAACATCCGGCTCTCCCTATGGCAAACACAGGTCCCTTGTGAATGCAATATAGATATCATCTGCCCATCTCGATATCCTCGACTATACGTCTGGCAGAAACCGATTCAATCCCCCCTCCACTAATTGATCCCGCAAAATCGCCCGTTTGTGCCGAGCTGGCAGGCACGGCTCGATTTCCTCCCCTTTTGCTACATCCACACCTTCGCTGTTTACACCAAAACCCATAGTCGGCCAGGCATAGGACCATCCATCCCCCCGAGCACTATGGGATTACAGGCCGGCCATTTCCAGCCCTACCCCCTCCCGGACCCGATCGAATTGATATTCCGGCATACACACAGAGCACGGCTCAGGCTTATCATGCGTGGGTCCGATCGCCGGGGCTCTCCCAGCCACCCCCCTGCGCCGTCGACACTCCCAAATACGGCCCATAACGCATTCAAATCCGCCAGAGCCGATCAGCCCATCGATCCAGGGCTGGGCCGCGAACGAATTTAGAGCCCCTGCCCCGCTCCGCCACCTTGCCCCGCAGCCAGACCCCCCGGGTTTTACGGATTGATAACGGCCATGCCTACATCTTATGGCTTAAGCCGTGCTTGGCGTCATATCCCGAAAATGCGTCGGTTCTGATGCGGGTGGAATGTGATTCTAAGCTTTGTGGTGGAAAGCAGAGGGTATCAAAGGTGATAGAGCCCGGATAGGGGTGAAAAATGATGATTTTCGTGGGTAACACTTACTAGGTCAATTATGCATTCAGGTCAAGTTTAAATTTTGCATTAGAAAGGGTCTCTGACGCGAACGATTTTACAGAAATCGTAAAAATTTGCATATCATTTGTTGGCCTGGCGGTTCGCGCTTTCTAGACGTACATTTAAATTTGCGAGAAAGAAGCGCTGCTCAAGAAGCCCCTTTAAAATGCTCTAAAGTCCCAATAATCCGCACCAGATCCATACCCCCTTACCACAAAATAGAGACACATGCCCACGATCGGCGCAAAGCAATTTGACGGGTCCCTCCAAACTAATTAGCTTTGATCCCATGGCCCGACATGATTGGCTGCCATCCTCCACCCCGCTCCATTCCCCCCGATGGTGGTGGATCAACGTGGCCCGATTCAGCCAACCCCCCCCCCCAACCAACCATCCCCCAAGCTATCATTTTTTTGTCTGTTACCCAGACGGGGAGGTCCCATTGAGAGAAAGCCCATTAGCCCATTCGCCGAGACCTACCACCCCGACCCCGGGCTGGTTAGCTGCACGGCTTAGACGCCGTGCGCGTACAGCATACTGCGCGGGGGAACCCCGGGAGCTGAAACGAAAAGGGGGAGGCAGAAGATTAGGATCCCGGGGGCCCAGCCCTTCCCTCGCCACCAACCACCAGAATCTCCCTCTATTTCTCTAGCACTGGGACCCGGAGAAGGGAATTGGCTAAGCCGAAGGTGGGCTGGCCAACCCGCAGCCACCGGATTACGGTAGGATGAGATACGGGAATGCTACTGTGGGAAGACAGATGGAATAGGGCAAACGCTAGGATTTAAGAAGCAAGATTTTAGTCTTGAAAGAGAAATGCGATCCAAATTTCAGGAAGGTAGAAATAGAAAATAGAATTCAAAGATTGTGAGAAAATTCTTCTAAAAACCTACGATTTTTGATCATCCTGTGCATCCATCTGATCCAGCCAATCGCTGATCGTGGCGATCTGCTCATGATCAAGAAGTGTTGCTGGTTCTTCCGCAGTTATCAGCTGCGAGATTAAATCCTAAAATTATAATTGAAGATGTCATCAGACGGTGGCGACCACTTTGATATTGTCATTGTTCGTCGTGAGGAGGGTGGGCTCTTTGTTGTACACCATTTTCAGCAGTCGATTTTTGACGTCGCTGATGCACTGGGTGTTTGGGGGATCGGGGCCGGTCCTGAAAAATTTATTTAATTGGAGATTGGAAAACGGATCTAATATAAAGGTTTTTATTGGGGTGTATACGTGTCTGTGCGTATCCTATCCCTTTAACCGGTCTTCATAGTTCTAGGCCTACAGGCCACCAGCCCTGGTCCCTTCCCTTCCTACCCAACTCCCCCATTCAGCCCCGAAGTGGGGGGACCCAGCCGACGGAGCGCGCTCAGATTTGGTCGATCCCGCCACTCTCAGGTATTCCCCCCGCAACCGTCACACAATACGAGGTGCAAACACGAGCTCGCCTCAACCATACACACATTTGCCTCTGCGCCGGCAAATTTGCTGGTAGGCCCCGGCGGAGACCGTGGACGGAGAAAGCAGGCCCACCCCCCACTTGTCCGAGGCGAACATTTGATATCCGATTGCAAAGCGCGAGGCGCTAATTTGCGCACGAGAGAGAAGCCACTTACTGTTTTGCCAGAATCCGGAGGGTGATTTGGCCGGCGATATCTTTGAAGAGCGATTCGACGGTTTCTTCTGGGTTGTCGGTGATCGATTCGAAGGGCAGGGGCTTCCAGTTCTTCATTTGGACGAACCCTGAAACAAAAATCATTTATTTATTGTTTTCAAGGTCTGCAGTTTTTAGCAGACAACTTAGAACGATCGACCATGTGTTATGAAGCTTTAGGTCTGCTCTATTTAGGACCCGATCGTCTCGGATCCGCACCAAATTTACAACACCATATGCTTCACGCCCCCGCACCACAATGCCATTGTATTATCCCATCATCATCCACCAATACCAATCGACAGGAAGGTCATCCCCAACCCCCCAAAAGTTTAGGCTTCATCCAATCTCCGTTCTGGCCCCAAACCCATTTCCTCGAGATCCCCCGCTCAAACTCCCGCGAAAAGCAAAGGGGGTTAATGCAATTTCCTGTCAACCCACTACTCTCCCCTTTCTGTGAATGGCACACGACCCCATCAAGCCCATTCCCGAAGACATGAGATTTCCCCTTCAGCCCCCCACCATCTTGCATAAGAACCAGTTCTGAGACGGTAGATCGGGCGCGCGCGCTGCCTTTATGCCGATTTCCGCACCCGGGCGGAGAGGGAGGGGGCTTCTCAAGGAAAAAGAGCACCCCAGGGCGGGAGCCAAGGTCGAGATGCTTGGAGATGATGTCTTTCAGAGGGGGGTGTTTCACTGGCTATTATGGGGGATGGGGAGGGGCAGGTCCGCAACGTGTAAGCGCGGATGTTGTTGGCATGGAAGGGGAAAGTTCGGGATGGAAGGAAGGGTTGGGAACAGGTGCAGCTTTGTAGCACGGTTTATAGATCGGTTTAATTGATAGGGATCCATGAGTCTATATCGAACAAAATTTTCTATATTAAGTTCTCACATCCTTACACCGTAAGAAATCCTACAACGCTCGTACCTTTCCTTCTTTGCTACACAAGCTTCAGAAAGCGTCGTGCTTGGACGGGAAGTGTTTGGGAACACCTCGGCCCCGCACAGAAACATGATCCTCTGTTAGCAACGCGCGACCACAGCCACTTCCCATCAGTTTATCCTGACTACGCTATTTAGAGATCCACCCCTCCCCCCATCCTCCTATTCCATCCCCCCTTCTACTTCTACACATACATACACAGACGATTTAGGGGGTCGGAGGGCCTCTGTGCTCGGGATTTTTCGAGCAAAGGGAGACGAAAAATGCCTTGCCCTTCCCCCTGGAAAATAATCCCCCGACATTGAGGCAAGGGGGACCTGGAGAAAATCTCGAAACCCTCAGCCTCAACAGCCTCAACAGACACACGTGAGCGGATGACATTCGCAAGGACAAATCTCACCCTCTGCGCTTTGCCACCGCGATTTTGCCAAAATCCACCCCCACCCCCGATCCTTATTGGATTCCCCCTAAAAGAGCGGATCTCGACGAACGATGTTTTGAGGGGAATGGGCTGGAGATATCGGATTAAAGGCAGCTTCGATCGGCCCGGTCACACGGTCTTTTTACCCAAAGTCCCCCGCCGTTCCCACCAGCCCCCTCGAGAAGGAGATCGGCCCGAGATTTTCCAGGCCCGGCTACTGTTTTTGCCCCATCCACAGTTACTATAATGCGAAGAGTGCGCGAAAGGCAGCCTATCCAGATCCCCTTCCGATAAGGCAACGCTTTGCAAAATGGGGAGGATGCGGGTGAGGCATATCTCGGATGAAAAGCCGGCGGTTTTCGTTTGAAAAGGGCTGGGCATGGATGGGCAATATCCCAAGTCGAAGAAGGAGAGGTGTTCGCAGTGAATCAGCAAGGTGAGCGGGGGATGGAAGGGGTTTGTAAGGCGGGATGGAGGGTAAAGGAGAAAAGAGCATTCTGGCATTTTGGAGGAGCATCGATGGGGAAGAATGGTTGGAAGAGAAAAAAGAATAGTAAAGGGCCCACCTCTCGAGTTCATGGCCAATTGTGGATGGCCGAGGGCAGAGAGTACCGTCTCGACTAATTGAGAAAGGTTTGTAGAGCCTGAAAATTAAGGAATAAATGGTAGGAAGGTATCAATCACCTGAAACGACGGCAAATGTTTCCAAGAAACGATGCCCCTCGTTGGCGCATGTGATGCATGCCTGAGGACGGACGGTTTCCACCGCCACCCTCACCGGGAACATCTAAAACCATCCGATTAAAAACCCGATCAGGCACACTTATCATGAAACCGGTAAGCTAAACTAAATCGATTCAGATGACAACAAAAGCGAGAGTCGAAAAAAGAACAAGAGCGAAAGAGAGTGAGAGTGAGGTGGGGGAAACAGTCTCGCCCTTGCTGACATGGCTGTCGGGGCGGTGCTGTGCGGGCGGCTGGTTGTAGTCGGGGTGGTGATCCGCAGAAATCTCGCGGCTCCGCCCTCGGGTCCACCCCAGCCACAACTGGGACCCAATCCCTGGGCCCCAACGGATTCCCGCCCCGACTAAGCTTCCGGCCCTCCAGAGTACCGTAGACACACAGAAAGCGGGGAGAAAACGGAGAGCCGCGCCCCATCGGCCTGGGTACGCTCACCGGGGCTTTGTTGGCCCCGCCTTCTCCAGCCCACCCCGGATTAGCCGCTTTGCATAAGCCGACGGAATTGATGTCCGATACGGACAGCCGCTCTGTGCCGCCATACGCACCCCCGGAAAACACGGTGAGTGGGCCCATCATCGTATGGACATGCCGGGATCCATGGGGATCGCTTCACGGTATCGATCTCGGATTTTGTCGGCTGTGACAGAATGGGGGGTCGGGAATCCGATTGCGTTTTGGTGGGGGGGATGATGGCGGAGTATTCAAGGGAAAATTGGAAATTGGCTGTTTGGAATCTGGGAACTTTTGGAAGCGCAGATGTCTCTGATTTTTTTCAAGCGGCTAAGATTGAAATAGCAGAGCAAAAAACTCGTGGCTCCAATTTTGAGCGAACGAAATAAATCTCTCAAAGGTCAAATTGATGCTTATGGCTTCCGAAGAGGGTAAGGTGAAAATATTTAATTTAGTTTCACTTTCGCGCAAACAGGATGAATAGCTCAAAGAAAAAAAGAAAGCAAGCAATGCTTAATAGATATAAAATGAAGCTCAATCTAGAATTTTTCAAAAACAGATCGGAAAACTATATCCCCCGGAAGAACCGCACCCCCGAGACCAAGGATACTGAACGAACAGTTGTAGATACACCGGACCCGGAGTGAAAAACAAGCCCTCCGGGCACAGGAGAAGACGGCTGCCGATGCCTGGGGGGCTGGACAATAGGCGCTTTCTCTTCAAGGGCTCGAGATCGCCCAAACTGGTCTATTCCCAGCGGCGAATGGCACTGGTCACAGTCTCGGCAACCACCAAACACGCCAAGGGGGGAAAGCACCTCCCCCCCCTCGTAGCGGCTGACCCCAAAAAAGTGAGGAGGATCTCGGGATGGAGGCGCAGCTGGGTGGAGGGGGGAGCGAGTTTTGCATGAGGGCAAGAAGATATATGAGAAAAATATACGGTGAGGTGTCGAGAGTTGCGATACATGTAGGCGGGAGGACCAGATGGTTGGGGTGGTAGTAAGGGAAGGAATATGTGAGAGGGGGAATTCGGAGGGTGTGTGTTTATAAGGACAGTTGAAGGGTGATGGGTCGATTTTGGGGGAGAGCCAAAGAGCCAAGTAAGGGGAAAGGCTATTCGAAGGAGGGGAAAGCGCAAGCCTGGGGAGGTAGGCCCATTGCCAGATGTCGCACTAATGACACGAGGCCAACGGCATGAGCCGATAGATAGGCGTATTAAAGTGTGCTTAGGCGTTACTACGCATACAGCTAATTACGCAGAGAGACTGCGAGAAAGAGAATGCGTTCTTCAATGTGTACGTGTTTTCCAGAAGTCTAAAGCAGGAGTAGGCAGAAAAATTCTTCTGAGGTAAGCTTCTTCAACTCGAATGGCCTAGCGCCAACCCAAGATGTGCCCCAAAGACAACTGGGCGATGTGCCACCGGGGTGACTGTGGAATATGCAATGGAGCGCGGTGAAAGCCGTGTCTCGACCCTGTCTGCCATTCGACACAGCCACCCCACCCACCAACACCACCACCTCCCCCTGCCCGATGAAAGGGGGGAGCTCAGGAGGGGCTCGGCTCGGGTCGGGAGGCTGAAAGGGAATTGAAAGACCGATTGCTCGGGCGGGAACCGGTCTTCCGGCCCCCTTCACCTATAGGGATGGTGGAGGAGGGCTGAGAGGCTGCTGCTGTTGGCAGCCAAAGCGCCCTGAGGCACTGTCTCGAGAAATTCTACCACTCTCCCTGCCTTGTTGCCAAGGCAAAAACAAGCCCACCCAGGGCGGGACTGGCTGGGAGGGAGGGAGGGGAGGGGAGCACGAGCGCGGGATGTGACAGCCGGAGGGGTGAGCGGGATGACGGCTTGGGGTCAACCTGAATTCAGGTTGGTTGGCAGGTGGGGGAGAGCTGGGTGGAACAAGGAACTTGTCGTTCACTTTCGTTAGAAGGCGGGGACTAGCCAAATCTACCCGCTAGCCCGAGGGAGGCAGCGGATTACGGTAGGGTTGCCATGGATACCGCAGAGGCTACCATATCCCACACAGCTTGGGAGAGCCTAGCCGAAGGCGTACTTTAGGAAACTATAAAGGCCGGACTATAATCGCAAAATTTTGTTCGAAGTCGAAAAGCAAGGTCCAACCATCACGACCCCTACCACCCATACCAAAGATCCAATGTTTACCTATTTGGGGGTGTAAGATTGATACCCAAAAGAGAGCAGCGTTGTAGGCGACGAGGTCTCGGTCACTGCCTTGAGCGGGAGGCCGAAGCAGGGCTTAGGGATCGCCCGGATCCTCACGACGGGGACCCAGACGGGGTTAGGGGGTTAAGCGCGGAGAAACGAGAGGGGAAGGCCTTTCCTAAAACGTATACACACATCATCCCTATAAATGCCATGGACCTAGGATTTAGAGGGTTGCATGGGACCGGGGTGGGCTGGGAAAGTAAACTGGTGGGGTTGGAAAAGTACTTTGGGTGGAATTTTGGTCGTTAGGTTGCCCGAGCCAAAAATATTGCACGGATCCGATTTTTTTGAAAACCCATCTTATTTTGCGCTTTCTATGTCCATAAAGCTTGACGATAAAAAACGGGGATCTCAGCATTTCAAAGTTTGATCTAAAAAGACCATGCAAACCGTAAGATTCAGAAAGAGTCATCTACAGTAAGATTCAGAAGCCAAGAAAAGATACAGCCCGCCAAAATAAAACAATTCCAAGCCACGAAAAGACAACCGCCCAAAAATTCCTAAAACGCCACTCATCAAAAACAGACAGTAGGATACCAGGATGACGCGAGATGGAGACGACAAGCACACCATCCCCCTCCCATCCCGCTATGCTCCTCCTCTGTTTAGCAAAAGCCCTAAGCCGGCCCAGGGTATTTGTGAGGCTCCGGCACCGCACCGACCCCCAGATAGCCGTTCAGCAAATTGAGGGCCCCGGAAAGCCCTGAAGAAGAGCCAGGCCGCCTTGGGCTGATGCCCCCAATCTTTACGACTTTCTAGCAGAAATCCGCTTGCGAAAATTCAGATACGGTGACGGGGCGCGCTCGGTCGGCTTTATGGGCATTATCTGAATCGGTTGGTGGAAGGCGAGGCAGGGGGGAAGAGCGGATCAGGGATTTGGAAAAGACAGGGCGGTGATAGGTGCCAGGTGTACCCAAACAACACCAGCTATTCAGGGTCGCGTTATCGCCGAGTATGGATGGCCATCAGCTAAACAATTTTGTGAGGGGCGGCTGACCAGGGCGGTGATGAGGCTATCGGGTATTTTTGCGGAAGTGATATATTTAGCGGAATCGGATACCGGTGCAGACTAGGGTCTAGAATTTTGTATTCGCCTACAAAATTCATAAAATTCAAGGAATTTCCAACAAATCAAAGAAAAAGCGCTTCGCATAGTTGCAAAATCGTCGCAAAGCCTTTAGATTGCAATTTCCGAGATCAGGATTACTTTGAAGTTATACAAACTTCGAATCCTCCCATTAGTTTTTGTAATACATTACCCCCAAAAGCCGAAAGCCCGTGACAAATTTTATGCCCTAGTCCAACAGCCCTGATAAAGATTGTCTTGAAGAAATCTGTCACCAAAGCCAATTATGTGAGCATCGCGGTCACACCTCGGAATTCCCCCCTCCCCCAGCCCTTCCCTAGGGGGCTTAGGATTATAGCGGAAGGGGTGTGAGGAGAAGCCGAGGGAATGAGGGACCAGATTCCCAATTGAACAATTCCCATTCTGAACAACTGAAAGCCCAGAATAGGGAGTGTTGCTTTCGTCGGCAAAGTCCATGTGCAAAAAAGGATGCCTGGGATTGGATGCATAAACAAAAGGATGATTCAAAAAAGTGGGGGGTGTAATGGATTGGATACATTGTGAAATATGTATTGAGTGATGCCGGCATCTCGAGCAAAGCATGGCGTGGTGATGACTGGGGGTACTGTTTGGGATTAGAGCCGCTCGAGGGGGGCCGGGCCCGCGGATTTGTGCCCCAAAACGCGGATTGATAACGGTGATACGCGCGACCGGCCCCTAAGGGGGGCTCAGCCCATAAAATAAAGCCAAATATGTTGGGATCGGTTATCAATGAGGGCCGGGGTGAGCCTAAATAAACGCGAGTACCGAGTTATTCGGGGGTTTACGGTCTGGGGAAAGGGGTAATAGGATAGGGCGAGATTAACTTGGAAAACAAACGAAATACGGGAGAAGTGGTCTAAAGTATTCGACAGTCTTGCACAATAATTTTCTGAATTTCATCATCAGGGAAGAGCTTTAGATTAACAAAAATAAGCACGTAAATTTATTAGATAAAGCCATATATCGAATCGAACGTGGCTACCAAAGCCTACAAAAGGGAGGATATCAAAATAACTGACACTTTTGAATATTAATCTTAGAGTAACTTTTAGACGACGTCAGGAAACCGGGTGGCCCACATAAAAATTAGAAATGACAGGAACAATCAAAAGGAAACAGAAAAGCGCATCACGTACCACACGGGATCTAGATTCCTCATGACATGAGACCTTATGAGACTCAAGAACACTTTCGCGCCGAAACCCCCGAACATAAATCTGAGGACCACCTCGGATCCGCGACATAAACGACCATTCAGAGCTGTGAGCCCGTTAATGGGATCCTCTCGCCTCACTCGAAATTAGCTGACCGACACTCGCGCCTCGCATATGGCGATGACTCGACAACTCCCTCCTATTCAGGCAAAAGTGTTGACGGAATTATTCGATACAAAAAACGGCCGCGTCAACAGGTGTGGATTGGGATTCCGATAAAAGGCTAGCATTTTCGAAACGTTTAACACCGGCGAGTTTTAAATTAATTGATCAATTAAACGCAGTAAAGTTCGGGCGCGAAAAAAACGGGAGTGAGTACAGAAAGTGACACAGCGCCGAAATTGCCGCGAAACGGCAGACCCAGGAAGGGGGAAAAGCCTAGATGGCAACGATTGCGACCGCTAGCAATAGATCCGAATCGAATTCCGAATCGGCAAGTCCTTGAAGTGGTATTCGAAAGCGAGGGGGAAGGATCTACGGGGAAAGTGAGCACGAGATGAGGGTGTGCGCGGAGTAGACGGGATGAAGGGGGGAGGATGAAGGAGGGGGATCGTTTCGGCATCAATTGGAGACGAACGATCCTGAGTGAAAGGAGGCTCTCGTGTGGCAAGACATCGTCCCGGCCCGAATGGCATCTCCGCTGCTGCTGTGCACAGGGTTGGTTGGTAGCGCGGAAGAACCCGTTTTTTGCCCTTGTATCCGCCTTTCCCCTACACCCATTGTACTCTATCTGAAGCACCCCCAAGGGCAAGCCAGGCTCGAGCCTATGTCGGGGCGGGGAGCAAGAGCTCCGTCACGAGTATTAGCCGGATCTCGTCTCGGCGCGGCTTGAAGGATTGATCAAGGGGGAAAGTGCGGCTTGTGGAAGGGGAGAGTTGCAGGAGGTTTTGTGCCCATGGAGATTACGGTACAAAGGGAAAAGTGTAAGGGGAAAGCGTGGAAAAGAGGAGATTTTGAAAATCACTTGATCCCTATCCTGGGCAACTGTAATTGGAATTTGTTAGATCAGTGGAAAAATCAGATATATTTGTTACGCTTCAACACTTAATTTCACATCGATTTTTAAACTTCTAGCTACGCTTTTGCCACAATAAGTCAAAATTTTGCATACGCACGTTCAGTTAGCGCGCTCCGATGAGAGATTCAGACAGTACAAATGCAAATTGCTGTACGATTCATTAAAAGAGCTCTGATGACCCCCTTTAAAGAATCCGCGCCCCACGACCTCGCCAAGTCCACCCAAGCCCCAACCTACAAGATTCATATCATACCTTGAATCCCTTGCATGAAACCTCCGGACTCAAAATATCCCTTGGCATGCCATCAAGCTGTAGTTAAACGTGTAGACGCGGGCGGATTTCGATTTCTCCATCGGTCTGTCGAGTTCCCGGGGCGAAAACTCGTTTTCCACTGCCTACCTCACGCTATGCTAATATCCTGGCAAGGTCGTCGGGGATCAGCAATCTGGGGGGAAAGGAGGGGGACATCGTTGGATGGCTTGGATTGAGCCGGCAGCCCTTTTTGATTCTTTTTTTGTTTGGGGGTGGGGGAGGGTTGGATGAAGTGAGACGTGGGGTTACGGTACGTTTGAATGCGCGTTGGATAGTAAAGTGGTCTGGAAGCGAAAATATTACTTCCCTATTTCATATCGAGAATTAGTAAGCAGGAAGGTGATTACAATGTTGGTGTGCCAGCTATGAAGCTGTTAAGAATTTTCAGATTAACAAAAGCCTTTTACTTCATTTGTGTAATATTTTTAAAGAGCGGAGCATACAGATGTTTCCAAAGAAACAGAAAAACGACGACGACACCGACCGGTCGACCAGAAACGTCCCGTTACTGTAGAAAGCCTGGCGACCCCAGGAATCCCGATGCAGGCTTCTGCCAGTTTGCTGGTGCTGTCTGCCTGTGTGCCAGCTCAGCTCCGGCCCGCGAGAATACAGGCTCCTCTCCACAACAAATTCGCGATTACTCAGAGTCACTCGGAAAGGGCTCCTCCCGAATTTCGGGGCCGATTCCCGCCCACACAAATGCTTCGATCCCCGGCTACCATCATTAGATTGTAGCTTTACGTCGGGATTTATGGTGAAGCTGTAGTCAGGGACGAATTAGCATACTATAGACCTAAAATAACAAAATATTGTAACTGCTTTAAACCGATGGGTCAATAGAACTAAAAGGTTTTTGCTGAAAAATTAAATTCTAAAATTGGCTTTGCGATAGAATACGTTTTCAAGGTTTTTCCCTTTTCACCAAGTTATCCATTCTCAACAACAAAGTTTGAGACCTCTAAGAAAAGTTCAAGTCACCGCCGATTTTCTATTGCCGTGAGAAATGAATCTGTTCAGCTGAATGCCGTGGGATCACCAGGGAATCCGTGCCCTTCCAGTACTCACAAACCTTCGTGAACAAAGTTTCCATCAGCAAGGTCTGCAAAATTTATTAAACCTTGCCTGCTGTACAAAACGTTTACTATGGTAAAACGGTTTGCTGCGTCATCGAGCTTTTATAAATTCCGATGGCGACGATGGTTTTGTAGAAAAATTAATTCTGAAGGGCTGCGTCAAATGGTTTTTATAGGCGGCATGGGATGGGTTTAGCAGTTGATCTACCAACTAAAATTGTTTTTCTTTTCAATTTTTGGTTAAAACAGGGTTGTAAAAGTTAAGCTATAGAGTTTCGCAGTTAAGACTATTACTGATTTTGCAAGTCAGTAGTTATTAAATTTGGAATTTAAGTGTTTTGATGACCGCGTTTCAGTTGCTAAAAATTAATTTCACATGTAGCTGCAAATTGTCTGAATTAAAAAAGGCAACATATGACTATGGTCTTTGTTGGTCGTCAGTGGTGAGAGTTTTTACGGGAGTTGATGCTTAAAATCGGCGTCCGCTTAATAATATATTGTTTCATGGGGTCGGTTTCGATCAGGGAACATATAGGATGTCCCAATAAAAAACACCCCCTCTAACTCGACACAGAATTATTGGATCGGCACGATAGATACACCATTCGAAAGCCCTTCAAACGGCGAATGTGCAACAATTCTGAAAACCATGTTTTTATTTAAACGCAGCATTTTAAAACGCATTTAAAAACATTAAGGAACGGCCTCCGCATCTAATTAACGGCTACTTCCGGTCAGTTTATATGGAGAAATTGAAGCAAATTAGCCCTTATGCAACCCCGCAAAATCCCAAAAATTTTTACAAGATGCCTTGTAAAATAGCGCGTTTAAATAAAAACTTCGTTTAAAACTGTTGCATTCGCCGTTTCCAGGGCTTTCGTATGGGGCAACCATCGTGACGATCCGATACTGCTGCATCGAGTTAGTTGGAGGTGTTTTTATTGGTGTCACCCTGTAGTGTTGTTGGCACGCCTAAAAACTGTCGGGTGGCTCGTTAACAAACATTTTCTGATTTTTTAGTTTCAGCATCGTTACCTCAATCGTTTGCAAACTTTGTTTGCGTTGCCCTTACTCTTTGATCCCCTAGAAAAAAAATCGGGGCGGCTTTGAAGGAAGTCGTCCCGTTTCAAGGACCTCCGGATGCATCTGCCCGATATGAGATACGGGGCGGGAAGGATGGTGAAAGCACGAGGCGCCGTTGCTTTCCCCTATAACGACCACTGGCATATTACAATGGAAAGGGGGGATGGATAGAAGGGGGAGATCGAGGTGTGCCGCCTCGGGAGGAAGAGGTATGTTCACAATGGCAGGTCCGCCTCAAGGCATCTCGAGACCTGTTCCCGTTTTTGGGGAGGATGGATACGGGCAAACCCTTAGTTATGCACCCATTCACCTTCCAGTCAGAGCTGTTAGAGGAGAAGGATTGGATGGAAGTATTGTTAAAGGGGTCGGGATGCGAGAAATAACGATACCTTGGTTAAGTTTTATCGCTTAGGGTATCCACAAACTGTCAAAATACAGTAGGTTCTTCCTAAATGTATCTTCCAAAGTCATTTTTTATTTTTTCGCCCCAAACATCACTCAAAATTTGTTGTTTAGGCAGTAGTACTATTTAGGTGAAGCCTATGCGTGAATTTCTGTCAAAAAAATAACCTCAACTTAACAAAATCCCAAATTTTCTCCCTTCACCATGTGTTTTGAATTTTCAACCTCATATTGTAAATTGATGATTTACCCCTACGACCAACCTTAAAAACCCCGTCCATTCATCCCTCCGTTACCAGACTTCTACCCCATTCACATATTCATTTCTTGCCTCCCAACACCCACCCCGAGAAAAAAATTGGCCCCCGGAAAGCGTGGGTCCCCCTTTAATTTGGGTGCGAAGCCAGGATAGATGCGAGGGCTGATTCCTTTGTCCAGGGCCAACCTCTGACTGCAACATTTGCCTCCCGGATCCGCTAACCCCCTACCCATATCCCCTCAGCACTCAAGGCAAGTCCTGAATCTCGTTTTTTTGCCTCCTCATCAGCCACCTCCTGTATAATTAGGTTTGGCGCCTCATAAAGAAGGATACATTCCACTTCCCCACCCCCAACACCCCACCCTGAATCCTCCACAAGAAGCCGGCTTCTTGGTTGGGCGAAGAAAAGTATTTACTCCACCAAAACCCTTCAGCACCCACTTTTTCCCAGCCCCCGTTAACGAATATTCAGGGAGCTTTGTACGTCGAGACTCAGCCTAAAGTCGAGCCTTGCGTGATGTTCGGGTATTTTTTGGGAGGCAACAACAAGACTTTGTTGCAAGGCTTGATTTGGGGGTAGCTGCAAAGAATAGAACTTGATCTTGCGTGTGCTTAGAGAGATCAAAACTGTTTACTAGATTGAAAAACGTGATGATCTAGCGGATTTTGGTTACCGAAGCTGGCGTCGTAGTTAGTAAGCGAGAGAGGCCTCAAGGAAATCTAGAAAACTAGAAAAACACGGCATGTTTATTTCCGGCCATTTCCAAACTACTTAATCCCCCGCTTGAACACCAAGCTATGTTTATCGTTGTCTATTTTGTACTGCTTTGCTGCAAATCCAATTTCAAAAAAGACACGACAACTACTTCAAATTCACCCCAGTCATTTCCATATAATTCTGTCTAGCCCACGCCAAAGCCCCCCCCCCCTTCACCCACTTCTTGGTATTTTGCACAGAGAAACGACAGAAAGATTTTAGCATTCAAGGGCTCCGAAAAGGCGTCAGACGGCGCGGGGGTTTCGGGCAGAAGCGCAGGGTCCCCATCGGGTCGTAATTAAGGTGCGTTCCGTGTTTCGGGCTCATCTCAGCTACGTATCCATCCATCCTTCGTCTCCAGATCTCCCCTCCTCCCCATCATCACATCACGCAGAACCGAGCCTCTCGTGAGATTTCATACTTTGAGTCTGCTGTCCACATGCCCGCTTTTGCCCAAAAATTTGCCCACCCATTTTTCCGCGTCCCTACAAATGCCATAATTCCACTTCCGGGGAATTCGCCTCTCTCTACCGTACCCCCTGCCGAAATTCACCCGGTTTGCGGTGCACTTTTGGGAAATTCTCGCCCCCGATAATTACTATCCGGGATATGGGGGGCTTTGTTGGTAATGTCTAGGATAAATGTTTCCGATATTGTACCCGGATGCCTATTAAATAAATGATTAGTCTATGGGGTGACCAGGTGTTCGTGGTTTTCAGAATGTCAAAAGACTAATTTACGTTAATTGGTGGGGCGGTAGGTGCAATTTTAGTGGTCAATGGCAGTTACAAATATTTTGATGGCGAGATGCATTTTTGTTAGTTGATTTTCGATTGTTAGTTGATGCTTGAAGTAATTTATTTAGCTTAGACAATATTATCAACATTACAATGTTTTGCTTTATTTCTGTTTGCATTGAAATTTACTTTGTCATAAATGCCGCATATTAATTTCCTTCGATGGCATCCGAGTCTTCCAGCATCTGTCAGTATACCTAAAAACGTTAATAGATAATTTAAGAATGCGCAATTAAATTAGTGAATAGAATAGCAACTTTAAATTCAATTTTGTCATTCATAAATTTTATATTTTGCAGAAAAAAAGTAAAGAAAAGAAAATTTTTGGAAATTCCTAGAAAACCATGCGTCACGCTAGCAATTAAACATTGTTTTCAGCGCAAAAAGCCCGTCCTGTAGATGTGATAATGGTGTGGTGCCCGAAAAGGTCGCCGCCACAAGAAAAGGTTTAGAAGAGGTAGAAGAAGAGGGGCGAGGATGTAGACGAGACACGAGCACCAACCTCCATCTACCCTCACTTCCACTCTCCTATCTCCACTCTTATTCTCAACGAAGCCAATCCCAGTGCCAATTTGCATGTGCGCACCTCTTCGTGTCGTGCCTCTTGTAATTGCTTGATGTCAAGAGCCGCAAACAGATTATCCTTCTACGGGACAGAGAAGAGCATCTACCTCTTCGTCCTGCCCCACATTTTGTCGTCTACTCAATTAATCCAGCGACCCCTTGCTTTAATTCCAAATGATGCGGTTGCCAGCGGGATGGGTCTCACAAATCTATTGGGTTACTCGTTTTAGGGGTTGTCTTCTGGTATGCGTGAGATTCGATAGGTTGTGGCCCGGCAGACGATTGGTTTTTATGGGGTTGTTGATCGGGATTTATGCAAATGATCTCTGTATATAATAGTGATTACCGAAAATGCTAATTAGGCTGTGGTATAAGGGTGCAGACGGCGTGGTATGTCGTCATCTGGAACGTTTTTTGTGCATGGTTGGTGCCCGTCACAGGCGAGTTATTTAACATCACAAAATTTTCTTGATGAAAGCAATTTCTCTGCTTTTTGTCCAAATTCGAATGCTACAATTTTATATGGTCCACTGGTCTGTCTGGTCCTTGCCGATAGGTTTTCCCTTTTTCAAAATTTTCTTCTGCCTGAAATGTAGCCCCAGCCATCCCATGAGTAATGTAATGCCTTTTCTAAGAGTCCAGCACGCGATAGAGTATAAATCTTTCTGAACACAACCTTCATCCAGATTTTTTCAAAAGCTCCTGCCAGGTGGTCGGTGTAGTCTTTTGAACTTCATCCTTTCTGATTAATGTACCTAAAAACCAAGGGCTGTAAATAATTCTGGATTTTTAACATTAAATAACTCTTGTTTAGAAGAAGGAAAATGATTTGCAGGGCTTCTTCTGCGAATGTCTCGTAGTAAATTAGCGTTTTTATTGGGTGCCATAAATGGAAATGGCATTCCACTACAAATTCCCACCTGCCCCGCATCATTCCGATTCATGAAAGTTTGCCTCGTTGATAATTTTTAATTTTGGAAGAGGTGCCGAGATTTTAGGTGTTGTTGCTTGGCACAGATTCAGCTATAAAAGTTGTCATTTTAGGTTTTGAAAGCTAAGACAAGAATATGATTGTTTTTTACCATTACAGCCCAGGCACTCGGCGCACTTGGCCGATCTGATGTAGATGTTGCATGCGGGCTCTAACACAATTTATCATCGGGTTGGGGTGTCCCATCCGGAAGGGGGGAAGGACTGACTGCACCTCAGAGAAGCCGACTCTCGATTCATAATGCATGTCTCTCTTGCCCGGCGGGCCCTTCAACCGCTCGCATCGCCAACCGAGACCCACTTCTCTCGGCCACCGAACCCTTCCCATCGCACCTCTTCCTTTCTCACTGCCCGTTTTCTCCTATCCGGATCTCATTCATTTTATAGATCCAGTTGTCCTTCGAAATGCAACCAGGCGCGCGAAATTTAGCATAAAACCGATCTTAATTTTAAAATTAGTCTAAATGATCTCTGCTCCCTTCTGCCGCCCGCCCGCTCTGCACCATTTTTTTCCATGGCGCTACGGTTCGATACTCGCCAAATGTATATGAGACTGGTCTACACGGGCATTCCTTGTCGCTTTAAACTGTTCGCAAGGAGCCGTTTTAAACGTGTTTTTTTTTGCAGTTTTGCAACGTCACATGGTTCCTTGGATAGGGCTAGAAAGTCTGAACAAAGCTAATTTAAAAAATATTAAACGCGACAGTCTGGGGGAAAAATTACTTTGTAAGTGCCGATTTTTTTTTACACTTGCGCGCTAAAGCGAATACAAATACAAAATACACATTTAAGAAATTAGGAGACCGTTCGGGTCCAGCAGTGTTTCAAAGATCGGGTGATTTTAGAAATTAAAGCCCTAGCGAATAATCGATTCCGCACCGTAGCATTCCAAAACAGCTAAGAACGTCTCCTGAAAAGTCAAGATGTAAAAGACAATGCTCATAAATCTTGAATTAAACCAACTAGGAGGAGAAACCGCTTCGCAACCTGAATTACCGTACTTTTTCCAAAAGCCGTTCTCTCGCTAGACTAACATGACAAATCCACATTTAGTCCCTAGCTCACCCCTAGCGACTGGCGAATACACACCCATTTTCTATTCACCAAATGCTAGCCGCCGTTCAAAGGAACGATGTCATCCCGGAACCAACCCAAATTCTGACACACAACGCTACAAATTCACTTTGTTTACCTCAAAGCCTGAAGAAAACTGTTGGTTTTCAAGGCCGCTTTACGTAGCCAGGTCACATGAGATCGGTAAGGTTTGTGATCGCTAAAAACTGGCTCTAAAATACTCGATTCCCACGCCTGTCCGGAAAATCAACCTCGATCCCGCCCGGATACATTTTCGTGGGAACTCGAGGTGTTGTGATTGTTCCAGAAACGCGGGACCGAGGACTTGTCATCGCCAACGTTTTCTTTCCCCATTGATAGAATATTATAAAGTCTCGTTATTTCACACGGATTTCGCATAGCTTCATAACTAACGGTGACTAAGAGAGGAGTATAATCAATCGCCATACATTCCCCCCATCACCATAATCCGGCTTCGGTTCGCAACCTCGTGTTTTGGGGGCCCTCCACCCGCCCTACTGTGTCTATTATCTCCCATTTGCAAAGCAGTGGGTGTTGTGTATCGTCGCGTCTATTGTTTGCTCTCAGAATACCCATATTTTATCGAGGACGACGAGGGGCGGGGAGACTAAAAACTAATAACCTATGTATTGGGATTAGCCCCCATGGATGGGTGCGTGTTTTATCAAGATCTAATTAATTCTTGAGTCTCTGTTTTATTTGTTTTCAGCCTATTGTGTGCGGACGGGGAGGGGATGGCGGATCTAGGAAGTTTTTTGGGTTTCCTGCCTCTGGGAGTAGAAATGGTAATTTTTCACGAAGGGGTAACTAGTAAATTTTTGGTGTTGCTGGATTTTCAGAAGTAATCTAAAAAACCAAAATGAGCACTTTTGCGCGCGGGGTTTTGAAACCGGAAAAATGGCTTCTGCGCTGAACCAAAAGTTTTGGGACGTGAACAAAATGGGTCGATTTGCATAAAACCGGAAGCTTCAACAAATCTTTCACTCAAACCTGGACTTACTTTGAATAAGGCCAGTTTTAGAATATTTTGTACTTTTGAACTTTACCAATACCGCGCCACTCTTTAGAATTCCACTTTCTTCACAATTTCCAATCATTTCCAACACATTCCAATTCGCAACTCACCCTTATCTTCGGCCAACTTTCAAACACAAAAAAATAATTGGCATCCCGGAGCACCCTCGCGAGACTTTGAAGCACTCCTCCCCCCACCCCATGAAATGAAGTGGCGTTCCGTTCCCTCGCGAATAATTGGCGACTCGATAGGAGGAGAAGGAAAATGGAGAATAGAATAGGCTATGGCCCGAGTCCCCCCTCCCCACGTCGGTCGTCCGGATCTCAGAAATCTCCCCTTTTTTTCAAGCCCCTCCTCCCCATTCCATCTCCGCGCACCCACACACATCCACACGTGCCCTCCGACGGACGGACTCCGCCCGCAATGAAATTTATCTACGATTTTCGCGCTTGGCAACTCTCGAAGCAGATTGTTTTCTGCCCTTCCGTCGCCTATTTCTTTCTTCTTGGGGTGCCCCAATAACGTTCGTATTCTCATTATTTGAAACGGGCTGAATTCAGGCCTGAAATAGAAGTATTGAATTTTTATGCTAAATTGAAGGCATATATACGTGGATTGCCTCAAAAAAATCTAAAATAACACCCAGTACCTCCCTTCCAAGCCCATCACAACTTTTCAACGGAAATGTCAGTTTTCCGCTCTCGGATTCACGAAACCGTTCTGATCCTAAAATTCTATTTTTTTTTGACAGTTTGAGGGAATTGAAGGAATAAATAAAAATCTCAATAGAAAGACGTCTTGTAAGCAGGAAGTCCCCTTTCCAAAACTTTCTCCACGTAATACCCAATTTTTTCTCGGGTCGGATTCAAAATCCGGGTCTGAAACTATAACTCCACGACACACCCAAGAGCACATATTTTTCCAGAGCCCCGAACTTTGCGTCCAATTCTGTTTTTCATTTTTGGTGCATGCCCTAAATCCGAAACTGTGGGGCTTCAATCGCCCTCCGGAATCATTTCCGAATTTCAAACCGAATTGGCCCCAGTCCCCGCCCAAAACGTTTCAATTTGACTGTCGAAACTGACGACAAGCCCACCACTTCACCCTGAGCACGACTACGCGCCTTTTCTTTTTTAGTCTACTTTTTATTCCGTGACAACGCGTCAATAATCTGGCCTTAAAGCCCCCAAAAACAACGCCGCTTTCTCATAGGCCATCACGCGATGCTCGGCTTTAGGCGGCAAAATCCAGGCTTGCGAAAAGGTGGGCAAAATTCCTCCGACTAATTCTCGACTATACCTCGAGAATTCCATTTTCCTGGTTCACTTTTGCTGCGAAACTGCCCATGAATCGGTTGCCAATTACCATCCCAGTTGCCAATGTCTTTTCAAAAAAGGGCTTTTGGTTTTCGCAAAAAGAGATCAATTCTCGTGGCAACAAAAAGTGCTAAATTCCTTTAAAACTCTGAAAAATTCCACAAAATGGGGAACAACAAAAAGCTGCTGGCTAATTAAAATATTAATAAACTTGGGGCTGCTTTAGATGACAGGTCAAGTCCACAGATTAATTTCAAGAAAATGGATCATAATACAGAAATTTATTTATAAGCCGAAACGGCTAAAAACGAGTCTGTCCCTTTTAATAAGGTGCCAGCAACTTTTGGTTGATCCCACATTTTGTGGAATTTTTCAGAGTTTTAAAGGAATTTAGCACTTTTTGTTGCCACGAGAATTGATCTCTTTTTGCGAAAACCAAAGCCCTTTTGAAAAGACCTTTTTAGCCTTAGAGAGAATTTAGCCCTTTTTGCCTCAATTTTGTTGTTAAGATCATAGAATAAGTCATGGGATATTTATTCAGATGAACTCTTGTACGCAATACTTCAAAAAAATTTGCCTGCGGCGCTTTGTAACGGTACTAAAAGCCTTAACGATGCATTCGGGCCAATCGGCAAAAATGATGTTGCGGGCGGGGTTCGAACCCGCGAGCCAAGTCTTCCCAGAACAGCGTGCTAACCACTAGGACAACCGGGAGACTGGAGGCCTGTCATCGGGGACCCAGACCCGCCCTGCTGACCCGGGGAAAGGGGGCCGAGAAAGGGGAGGTGGCGCCCCGTATGGCGAAGGTTTAAAGTTATAATATCTCAGAGAAGAAGCATTCTTTCGATGCAATTTCTTCTTTACTTTTTCCGGCATGGTCTAATGCATATTTGAGCAAAATTTCAGCCCAAGCGGACATCACTAACACTTGTTTTGGCCGCAATTTAGCTTTTAAACTTAAAAATTAAATATAAATTTTTTAAAAGCCTATTTTGAAAAAAACGCTTCTTCCTCACCTTCATTTACATCAAGTCGATATATGTGGAAAATTTCAGCCCAAACGGACCATGGGAAGGCACTTTTTGACGACTACAAAGGTTTTGCGTACATACATACATACAAACAAACGCAGACCCCCCCCCTCGAAACGCAATTTAAATCGGCTGTTAAAATTCGAAATTTAACTCTTTTTCAGTTTTTAAAAGCTTATCCTATGCAAAAAATGTCGCCGGTTCCGATGGCGTATTCAGTTTGGCGATCCGATGCATGGTTCTTTTTTAAATCCGGAAAAGGACCCCAAAAGAGTCGTATGGGGGGGTACCTCAAACCAAAAGGGGTTAGCGGGCTACGCCCGCTACCCCCGATTTTCTGGCCGATGTACTTCCGGGCTCAAAAAAGGGGGGGCGTACCTCGGATGTTGGCTTATCCAGGCCGCTGGAGAGCCGTCGGCCCATATCCGACCCGCATCTTTTCCAAGATTCTTTTAAAAATAACCGCCCGCTCACCGGGGAGATCCGCCTCTGCTGGGAAATAGTGTTATCGCGGGTCCGAAACACATAAAGGTGCCAATTTCTGGGGGAGACCCGATTTTGTATGGTGCTATCATTCAACTGGGGGCCACAATTTGCAGGCGGAAGGAAAGAGGGGGGAACCGCGGTCCATCTTTTACGTGTCGAGGTTATTTGTGCAAGATGTGCATCAACAGGTTGAAAAATGAATGGCAAAAATTGGGAGGCATGTTTTCGCTTCCGGGGGTGGATTCAACAAATGGGCTTCCATTTCAGGATAACGTTGGTGGGTTGTTGAATTGGCTTTTCCTTGAGGGGGTATTTGTCAAGAAGGAGGGGGTCTCAGCATGATGGGATGGGATGGGCGGTCTCGTTACGGTAGCTTCATTTTATTGGAGAAGATTGGATAGAGGGTTGACGTGGTGGAGGGTAGAAGCTCTTATTCGTCTTCCTAGGTCAGGATAGTGTTGGTTGTTGTTATCGTAAAATATATAAAAAATAGTATTTGGTGGCGTAATACCCTGATTTGTATGTATGTATGCATCTAGACAGGGGTATGTATTCATCTAGACAGAAGTAAGATTTAATCGTATAGATGATGCAATTTTTTTATATTAATCTTCAGTTTTTCTGTAAAAACTTGAGCACCATAGTTGTTAGGAATCAATTCCATTCGCCATAATTCACAATATATTAATCAAGGGTATGAATGGCTTATAAAAAAATCAGCTGACCCACAAATTTTTAAGGATTTCCCGTGTTTTTCAAACCCGTCTCCAGCTTTTCACTACGTCTATCTTTATGTGCCCTCATAAGCACCAAGTTTATGAACTTCACCCGCTTCTGTTTACTCGCCCCGGGACACCCTCTCTTTCTCCGCTTCTCCTACTCCTCTAGATGAGGCTGAATGGCCGGTAATGAGAGTACGGCTGAACCAGAGCCCCCCTCTGGGCTACACCAGTTGCTTTTCCACCAGTCACCCTCCTCGACTTTTCTCTAGCCATTTACTCGAATCAAATCAGCGCCCTATTTTGCCGTCCACCCACCCCCTCCGCGGGCAACACCGCTCTCGAGTCCATAATCCTGTCGAACCGTACTTATCCAATCACTGGAGCCAGCTCCAGAAATCCTCCATTTCAGCCAGAGATTAACAACCCATAAGAACCGTAACCCCCACCACCGCCTCGCAACACCATTGCAACGATAAAAACTCGAAAATCACGTTCAAAATCCGTTTCCCTGACTCATCAGTGAAAAGAGGACTTCATTTGTCCCGTCTATTCCTTGCCCTTTTCCGCTTGCGTTCCTGAAAGTGGGAGGATTATCGAAAGTATTGGGCAGCATTTAGTTTCGGATGGACGTGAAGCGGAAGTAGGGGTGATGAGCAACTCAACGGAAGCTGGTGAAGAGGGGGCTGCTGCGCTGCGGTTGGCCCTCACCATCACGCATCTGATCCTCGTCTGCATTGGATTCTTCAATCTGCTCGTCGTTTTTATGATTCTTTTGAAGCCGTGAGTTTTTCTGACCCTCCCTCTCTCTTATGAAAAACTGGACCCGGATGTCGGGAGTCCAATTTGAAAATTGAAGCCGTCAGTTGCTATTGTCTGCCACCTACGGATGGAAATGACGCGGGCTTGCTCATGAATTATGTAGATATCTCTAGAAAAGCCTTAAAACGCCGAGATCACTGAATCAAGTAGATGTTGTTTAGAATATTGTCTAAAACATTAAAATTTAGTTACATGCGAAGCATCACAAATGTTTACATCTTGAGTCTATGCTTGGCTGACTTCATCTATCTCTTCGACTTATCATTCGTCGCAGCCACCCAATTAAAGTAAGCTTTCAGCCAAATGCTCTTTATAACTTTTCTTATAGCCAAAAATCCTGGCCATTCGGCGAGATGGTCTGTACATTCTTCCACGGCTCCGAAGCCACGGGTACGTTTCTATTTTTAGAGCACCACCCTCTTGCGATATCTAGAAGAATGTCTCTTCTAATATTCGCAACAAGGCCTTCTTGATGAAGAAACGCCTAAATAGAGCAGCGCCTGGGGGGCTGCCCAATTCCCCGTGATAAATCAAATTTGGACCAATAATGTTGCGCGCCGCGGGGATGGAGAGAAAGAACTCTTCTTGGCAAATCGTGGGGGGCCCACCTCGTTCGAATAGACTTTTTGGGAAATGCTGGAGGACTTCCGGGAGTGTTCTCGGAAATAGAAAACTTATTTAAAACATCTCAAAATCTCAAAATATGATACAACACAATATTTCAAAATTCGAATTTCAGGAAAATATGCGTCCGTGCTTTTTGTCGTACTCCTTGCTGCGGATCGCTACTGTGCTATGTGTAAACCATCAGTTTGCGCCAGGTTTTGAACGCTGCGTTTTGTCTTAATTTGCGCATTAGGTATCGAAACTATCAAACGGCCATTGGCCTCTCCTTGGCTGCCTGGATGACCGCCCTCTTCATCTCCATGCCATTATATTTCGTCTCCGAAGTGGTGAGCTCAAAAGATCTGCCAATCTAACGTCAGCCACCAAAATCCACCTATTTAATTTGACCTTTTTGCCATCAATCACCCGGATCTTTGTTTGCTCGTGCTCCACAAAAAGAAACTTTGTTGAAGGAGGCGCCGGGGCGGGTGGGAGGGGAATTGAGGGTGGGATTGATCCCGAAGTGGCGAATGGAAAATGAGGCTATGTGCTGTTTAAGGGAGTGCCGGAATGAGAGGGTGTATGTGCTCCGAGAATAGAACTAAAAGTCTAGATGCCGATCGTGATTGAGCGGAACAATGAGAGGAAACTGAATCTATTCTGCATCGTCAAATGGCCCGGGAAAGAAGTGGCGAGAACGTAAAGGCTAATTCCTGATGCCAATCTCGCTTTTTCTAGGTACATCGGGCTCTCATCAATCTCCATTTTCTTCATCCCATTAGGAATCATTGTCTACTGCTACTACCATATCTTGAACAAACTCCGGGAAGCCGTTCAGGTCAGTCGTTTTTCTCGGCGCCGACGCGTTGTGGTAGCCCCTCAAAATCAAAAGGGAGGAAATCAAATGGGAGGGCCCTCCATTTCTAAAGTCACATTGTACCCGAATCACGGAAAAACCCCGGGGCTTCTAACAGGGAGGAAACCGGGTGACCAGAATTAGCTTTTCGGATTGGGTGGGTAAGGGGATTCCAGAGAGGGGTTGAGAGGGGTTGTTATTCTGAGAAGGGGTGGAGAATGACTACTGATGGGTCTGGCATAGATGGAATGGAGAAATGGAAAAGAGCGGAAATGGTGGATGGGGAGGGTGAAGTCAATGAGGGTGAGCCTAGGAATAGTGATTTTTGACAAGGGGAAGGAAACGGTAGTGGAGGTGGCAACATTTTTATTTAGCCTGAGATGTTGAAAAAGATTACAACATAGTGCCTGGATCGGATTTTTTAGCTATCTAATTAAACAACTTTCAGGGCTCAAAACGTCTTCGTCGAGCTGGCACAACTAAAGCACCATATCAAAGGGTTACCCGTCTTGTCCTCTGGGTTGTGATTTTCCACGTCATCTGCTGGTAAACGAACTAAATTTTTTCGTTGACGTTCGTTTTAAGGTCACCTTACTGGATCTTCAACATGCTCTCCTCAATTTTCACCGTCAAAATGAGCTCCTGGCTCGAACGAATCGTCATCAACATCATCTACCTATTCCCATATATCAACTGCGCCCTCAACCCCCTCCTCTACGGGGTGAGAATTTCGACTTCCACCCGAAGAATAGGGCCCTGAGAAAAAGCTGCCGAATATCCAAAATCCCCATGAAATATTTATCCACCCATCTTTCAGATATCATCCGATAATTTCCGTATGGCCTTCCGCTCGGTGTTCTGCTGCAGAAAAGAGGTAGCACCACCGCGTGAAGGGAAATCCTATATGGCGACCAGATCGACCTACGTGCGCAACACGTAACCACCTAGAAAGAGAAACAATACCCGGATTTTCTAGGGTACAAAATGGGTCCCCGATCCAGGAATCCCCGGTCACGTTCTATTCCGCTCCCACCGAACAGCCGGAAGTGGAAGAGGCGAGGGTAATCGAATTTTATTTCCGATCTAGTTACCTCGGGTTTTTCAGGTGGAACAAATGCTGAATACTCATTTTGTTCGCGAAAACGGTCAAGCGAAGGAGCCGCTGCGAGCGCTCAGCGTCTCAAGGTAGTTTTTCCGCGAAAGTGGATTAAGGGCTCTCCGTGATTCTAGGCCATCTGTCCGAAGGAGCTTCTGCAATCTGCAATCCGAGTGGCGGAAAATGGATGCGGAATCTGGGGGTGATTGGCGGAAAGCGTCGAATGATGAGATCAGGCGGCTGTCGAGGTGAGGTGGTGGGGAATTTGACAACAAGAAACATCTGTCCTGTCAGATCATATTTCTACCATTAATTTGGGGGTTTGATGGCAATTTTTCAGGGCGAGTGCACGTTCATTCAACAGCAAATCGTCCGGTGGTGGTCGCATGACTGTACGCGAAAAAGAATTGGCCGAGTCTGGGTTTGATATGGTGCCCAGAAAACCCTCATCAAACCGATCGTTGTCCCCAGGTGTCCGGCTTCCCCTCCTGACTGTTGTTGAGCAAAAAATGAACCCAAAATATTTGCACTAAATGTGAACTAAGGTTATCCCCGAAATCAGTGCGCTTCTCCAGCCACTCAGCATACAAAATCATCAGAATCAAAATGAAAAATTCCCCTATGCATCTCTTTTGCCAACCCACTGCTTTTTGTGCATGCCAAAATGCCCCCTATTATTTTGATGCACTTACAGGTCCCACCCACCCGCGGGTTTTCCCCATTTTCATCATCAGTTCCGCAATATCTTTTCGGGTTTTTTTATAACGTTTGGCTGTCTCTTCCTTTTGGTGTTGATGAACTTTCTTGGGTGGTGAATAAATTTAACAACAAAAGCGGGATCGTGGCAAGAGTACGAAAGGTTAGGATAAAGTTGAGAATCAGTTTGCAAGTGCAAAGTGGATCCATGAGAGTTGCGTTCATTGGCAATTGCCGCCGTGGGTTCTTCTATGAGTCCGGCTTTTCCCGAGACGCTATTGTGGCACACGAAAAACGGCTTATCCAGTGGGGCTCGAGGATGCAGGGAAGTGGAGGGGGGCTTTTGAAGGGGAGACCAACAAATTTCGAGCCCAGACGTCTGCGTGCATATCTATTCAATTTCAAGCCGGCGTTCCCAGGGACCAGTACACTGGGGGGAAGGGATTGAGAGAGCATTCGATTTTTGGCATACTGTACCCATTGAAAAAGCCAAGGTTTTAAAAGGATGCATAAGTTAAGGGTGTCACATTTAAATTCTGTAAACCGTTGCACGTTGACGTAATTCCCAGGCGAAAAAAGGGTAATTTGGGTTCTGAGAAAATTTTTTAGTTAGTTGAAATTTTTAGTAGGTCACTACCAAATTTTTTAACTTTCTGAACCTCCAAAAAATGTCAAGAATCGGAGAGTATTGTTTACAGACACTAGAGAATAATTGAGAAGAGCTTCCAGTGGCGAGAGAATTTAGATAAAGTCAGCAAAACAAATCATGTTGCACTAAATGAAACAACAAATTACCCGGGAAACCGGCTCCATATCCTCCAAACCACTACAGTCACGTTGCCGTTCCTTCAGGTGTTCACCAACCGTCCATAACGCTTTGATCGTCGGTGTATGTGCTGTGCATCTTTCCCCACCCTTCTGCCCTTCTATGTATGTTCCTTTCCTTTCCATTCCATCGTCTCACATACGGCACATCAGCTGAGAAAGCACCCCTCCTCCTCCTGCTCCTCCCTCTCTTCTGCCCCTTGTAGCGTGACCCCTAGATGTGGAAGGGCGAGACAATGCTGTGTCGAGAATCGCCGGCGGCGGAAAATTTCCCCCCTTTATTGGAGAACCCTTTTGGCAGAACCGGTGCTCCTCATTTTGGCATCAACCAAGGTCAGTCGAACTCCCCCTTAAACCCAACCCCCTCCCCTTCTATCCAAAACACCCGTAACCCGACCACGGGGGTCGTCTCTTCAGGCTTTTGCCCCCATTTGGACTGTAAAACTTGTTAGCCGAAGTTCGCTTCGGGATAGACAATGACTTAGGCTCTCTCGCTCTCCATCCTCCACATCTCTCCCTTCACGCTCCTTTTTTTGGGGCGTAATTCGAGCAGGTCATTTGAGGGCACGACTAGAGGTGATCCTCTGATTTCCCAATCCGAATCACCGCCTGGCTGGCAACAGATATAAATATGGCCCCTTGGCAGTGTGGGACTGTTTGCGGCTGTGGCTTTTCGAATTTATTTAACTCGTTCCATTTTAATCTACCTTTTGAATCTTATGTTTTGAAAAGAGGGTTGGCTTTGGGTCATAGTCGAAATCGGGGCGGCGCCGATTTTGTTATGTCTGGAGTCAGTTCGGGGGTGGTCGGATCGCGGCTCTGGATCGTTTCCTAGTATTTTTCGGCTCTCGCTGATTCTCTTAGGATTTGTACTCTATTTTTTGTATTCACCTAATTTTTTACGCCTGGATAATCTAAAACAAAGGCGTTTTTGCATAATTTTGTTAATTATCAGCTACCGATTTTTTGACGATGTCTAAATCCATAGATAATTTCTCTATAAAGTTAAAACAAACCTTAAGCAAGAACCCTTTCTTTACTCCTAAACCGCTTTGGCAAAACCGGCTGCCCCAACTCTCAAAACAAAAACTACCAGCACATTACGGTATGCCAGCGTTACTATCGTCAGAATCGTACCCCAAGGCAATTAAACGCTACCTTCCCCATGCCCGACGCGCTGATTATTTTTTCCGTACAACGATCATGGCACGGCCGACGATCACAACCGGGACGAGGGACAATGGAGAGCGTCGTGTGGGGGCTATATGTTTTGAGGGGAGCCCGAGGCTTGAGGATAGGATGCGGAGGGACCGAAACCAGTCTCCCGGCTCGGGGCTCCAGGCGCCATGCAAATTGTAGCGTTATCCGGAGAGCCCGGAGAGCAGAAGGAGGAGGAGGAGGAGATGGTGGGGAGGGGGAGGTGAGACTGTAGCCAAACGATGTGATGGGTCGCGGCATCCAGAACACCGCCGAGGCTCGGCCTCGTCGGCTACCTACCACTTTGTGGGCTTCCTCTATAGCTGCGGACTGAGAGCTGCTGTCAATTTCTGGGCTGATTTTGTGTATTTGGGACTCTGAAGGGATTTGGCATTTGATTTCGTGCCTTATCTTTTCTAATATTTACTTGTTCGGGTTTTCCGGGATTGGATGTGGGTTAGATTCCGCATTTCTGTACAGCCGATTTCTCGGCCGCCAGGCCGAATTTTGAGCTGATTTTTGGCATGGAGGTGGAGAAACACATTTGTCAGTCCCGCATTGTTTTTTGTTTTCCGAAATACTTAAAATAACATTCAGATCGAGAATCTGATACACAAGAAGGGCTAATATCGGGCAAACCGTAAAACATGAGGTGATTTTTCCAACTCTCAGAACCCTCCAAGAAACAACCGAACCTCTCCCCAAAAACCCCTGCTAGCCTACCCTACAATCCCTTCCTCATGTCGAAATCCCAACCCATCTAGCGGCCACAATTAGGAACGCCCCGGAACCCGGCTGAAAGCTGTTTGTTTATGACTAGCCGGGATAAACTAACGGAGTCGGCACTAAAGACCGGAAAAAATGGGGTGGATCCGCCGGGGGGGTTGGGTGCCAGATGGCAGGTCGCTGGAATTGGTTGACGGCCTAGGGGTTTCTATTGGCCAATTGTTTTTGTACCTATGGATTTTACGATTGTTGGGGGTAGGAATGGTTACTAACGAAGTGCAGCTGGGTGTTTTAAAGAGCCCAGGAAAACAAGGTGTTCTGGATTTTTAGGTACGCTTTAGCGGCCTAAAGCACATACATAAGCACATACAAATTCTGGTACATCCTTTTTTTGTCCCTTATATTTTATTGTTGTGCTCATTTTGATACCTCGTGTTTTCGAGTTAGGGTCGCATCAGTTTTAGCATCGCTTTACAATGGTACAATCCCTTTGAAATATTTTTCTGACTAGCGAGAACTTTTCTAAAAATATATTACTACTCAAGTGATAT
The DNA here is from genome assembly GCA_038088335.1 of Mesorhabditis sp. LJ9110. NCBI lineage: Eukaryota > Metazoa > Nematoda > Chromadorea > Rhabditida > Rhabditidae > Mesorhabditis > Mesorhabditis sp. LJ9110. The sequence goes on along the minus strand of JBBGBA010000172.1, from coordinate 18,645 downwards.
ATTTACTAACGCTAACTACGATATCATGTCCATAAGCTAGTATAGCCCCCCCTTTCTCTCATGTTTGCATGCCAATGGCTTGCCGTCATTTCCGTGGCGCACCCCGAGAAAGTCGAGTGGTGCCCCGATCAGTGACGCGGACTGTATCCATGATCGCACCCCAACAGCTGTCCCGAGACCACTTCTCAAGCTGGTGCCCTTGTCTAGAATCAGTGACTTTTGTTGGGACCCCAAAAATTTTTCTAGCTTTAATACCGCGTCTGAACTACTTCAACTTGATGGGAGGTCGTCATTATTTCCAAAACAATTACTTCGAAAATAATCACTTCAAACATCAAGACTTATTGCTCATATACCTGACTTGAAGCATGCTACGTAACTCCTCTTCCTTCATGACTAAGCCAACGTTATTATCTATATTTAAATATTTTTAGATGTTATCTCTACTTACTCTGGGCCTATTTGCAACCGCAACAGCTCAGCAATTCGCCCCACAATCCCAGCCTGTCTCTCAGAACGGTCCGCGTGTCCTCTTCCAGGTAAAAAACCAAACAAATCCTCATTTTCTCTAGGATGAAACGGTCGCTGGCCCAGGCCAAGTGATTTTCCAGGTACCCTCCCCTAACCGCTTAGGAATCGTGTCCGCTAATATTTTGACTGCCATTGCCTCCATTTTTCTACCAATTTTTAGGCCGAAGCCAGCAGCTCGGCCCAGCTTGACCCGTGCCAATATCTGTTGTCGAATTTGACAAGTTGGTAATTTTAGGTGTCTCTTCTTGGGGCCCTATGTAAACCATATAAACATAATTAATCAATATTTTCAGGCGTTGAACGCCTCGAAGACCATGAATTCAGCACCCTTGAGCAGTGCCTATATTACAACTTGGCTGGCGAGACCGCCAAGCGCATGAGGAGGTAAATACCATAAAAAAATATCTCATTTTATTTTTGTTTTAGATTCGGGATCACGCATCCTATTGCTGCCGTCCCTCCGAATTACATCTCGAAGAACCCGGTCAACATCCATTTGGATCAGCTGACCCTTCAGCATTTTGAATTGGTAAGGTGCTGACCCTTTCAAGAATTCTAAATAATTTAGAACGAGTTCCTGAAGGACGTTGCTATCCATGGATATATGGATATTAACTGGGAGGATGATCGCTTGACTTGGGATGAGGGCAAATGGAAGGTAAACAAGTGATACCGGGCGTTTCTACTTTCTAGGTCAACCACCTCCAAATCCAGAGTGTTTCTCATATATGGATTCCGGTCTTCATTGCTAACAAGTAATTATAGTATGACTGGAGCAGAAGTTATTTTTAATTTTAGCTACGAAACTGCGCTGAAGAACGGAGATGCTTTTGAGCTGCGCAAGGTCGAGACTACCAACAAGGGAAATGTTACTGCAACCATGGCCTTTAGGTTTTTATACTTGCCTCATATCTAATTTAACAATTAGCCTACGCGCTTTCTGCGACGACTCCGACTTCCAGAACTACCCAGATGATATCTACAAGTGCTGCTTCTCGCTTGAGCCACATGTTAATGCTGTGGGTAGTTTGAATGACTTACTTACTTATTTACTATATATTTCAAATCCTGCTATTTTTTTTCTAGGATGTCATCGAATTCACCACTTCGAACAAGCCGATTTTCACCGACCCCAAGTACTTCCGTGACTATGGATGGAGATTGTCCGGAACGATCCCGACTGCCCAGACTGACCCAGCCCAGGTAGCTCAGGTAGGTTGGCCTAGGCCTGCCGTCATACCTATACCTTTAAAGATATGCCTATGTTTAGATCTGTTTCATAAACGTCTCCACTTTTAGTACAACTTCTGCATTAACCTGCAACGCTCGAGCTCGGCTGTCAGAATTGAGCTGACCGTTCCCCTGATGGTTGTTGCCTTGATCTTCCTGTTGACCCCGTTCATCGGGCGAATTATGTAAGCTCGTGCTCAATATTTAAATTCAGAGTCTTTTAGGACGCAAGTCTACATCAAGCTCGCCTTGGTCGGCCTCCAGTTCCTGACCTTCCAGTTGTACTCGGCCCGCATTGCGCCTCATCTGGGGTCGGCTGCCGCTACACCAAAGCTTAGTAAGTTTAGTTTTAATCTTGACGCTTTGGATGCATCCACCTCGAATTTTTATGCAATCCAGTGATAGATTCTTTTCTACTTTTATTATTAACATAATTTTAACTCATAAATTTTAGTGCGTTTCCTCGAGTTCTCCGTAACGATCAACACCGTGTCGATCGCCATCTCCATCCTGATCCACTCCATCTCGCGCATCCGCCGAGAACTCCCCCCGTGGGGAAAGCTCATCCAGTAAGTCATACCTTCAAAAAATCCTACTTTCAGAATATCCAACATTGTCAACAAGTTCCTTTGTGTCATCCAAGCCCATGCCCCAGAAGAGGAAATTGAACTTGGCGCCAAGGCTACCACCAACTACCAAAAGGTCTGTCTTAATCCCCGATCCCTAAACTTCAACTATCCTCTCAGGACTGGCTCAACGCATTCATTGCTATGCACAATTTGGCCATGTTGGTCATCACCTTCGTCTTCCTGGTCGGCTACGTGATCATCCTGTAGAGGACGGCGGCATTGACCGAATACCCCCCATCCATAGGCATAGCACTTTACTGGTACGCTACCTAACTTATTCCCTTTCCTTGCAACGGCAATTGGGTGTATTTAAGCAAGGAGTGGCAAATGCTTCTTTAATAAAGCTTCAAAAAACAACGCGTGAAAGAACGATTACACGTAGATGGACCACAATGTTGGGATTGGAATCATGTTACAAATGAGTAACGTTAGGCTTATTTGGGATTGCAAGAAAATCATATGGTAGCGAATACAAAAAAAGCACCGTAGTATAAGCACTGATAGTTGAGTACGAATCTACAAACGGACTAGTCAGGGGCTGTAGCTAAAAGACCCGATTAAAATACAAATTTTGGGATAGGGAATTGGAAGAGAAATTCAGCTACCTGTACACTTTTCCCTAGGCATACAAAATTTGGAAATGTTAGTAACGGGCAGAATCTCCGGGCTTGATTCGATTCTTCGATTTTCGCCCACCTGGTCGCTGGCCATCGGAAGACATTCTGAAAACAATTTTAAGATGGTGGAGTCGGACTTACTTAAACCAAGCTTGTACTTCATTTTCGAGCTCCGGGAAACACTCTATCGCCATATCACGGTAGCAGCAACGTAGATCATCGTCCCTAAGTTATATTCACTATAAAACTTTATAAAACTTACATTCGATCGATTATATTGGCTTCTCCGTTATGTATATTTGCGACATGACGTTGAATATGAGTATTCGACTGGTAGTGACATTTCGAACATTCGAACTGCCGTCGCTTCACATGCATCTTTGCATGTGTCAAGGCGTTCGTAATCTTGCTGGTCCTCTGATTTGAGCGTTGCAGAACCTCACGATGACAATACTAAAAGAATCAAAAATTCTAAGCCCATTAAAAAGTCACTCACATTACATCTCAGCTTTTCCTGTTGAAAACTAGCCTTGGGCCGGCCCGTGCGTTTCATAGCTGAATTCAGCTCCTTCGAATTTGGTGGAACGTACTAAAAGGTATATTAATGGAAATTCGATTAAAATCTCACCTGCACTCGTTGAATACCATTAATTTGGTGCGTAACGTAGGTGTATTTTGTCCGCATCGTCTTACGGAAGGGCTGTGTAAATTTGATAGCGCCGAAATATACAACTTACCCGCTCTTCGTCCGAATCACCGGCGTATTCATCTCCACTCTCGAAATAGTCGTCGGGATTTTCGTTGAGGTCATCGTAGTCGCCTTTCTGAAATATTTAAAAGTGTACATCAGTATTAAAAAGGTTTTTTTGTTTTCTTAAAACCTACCGGGCCCGCTATCTGTAATTCTCCCTGATTCGAATCCATTGCCGCCAACTTCACGACGTTTTTCTTGCGATCATAGCGATTATGCGATCTTAGATACACCTTTTCATCGAAGAGCGACTAAATTGTATATTTTTTACTTATAAAGATTTGATTTACCTGTGGCATGCCGACGTCAATTTCCTGGGAACAACTGGGTTGAGCATGAGTCTGTCGTGCGTAATCATGAAATGGCTCTGGCACTGGGGTGATGATGATTTCCTCTGGTGAGGGCGTAGCGGAAGTGTAGACCTCCTAAAGATTGAGGTACGTTTCTAGATAATTTGGCCTTTGGTCGAAATTTAATATTTCGAAACTCACACTAAACTCGACGGGTTCTGGGGTATGATAATATATTGCATCCACGTCGTGATCTTCTTGATGATGCATCATCTGGAACAGTTTCTTTTTGATGAAACCAAAATTGTGAAGCAGTGGTCCAAGAGTGCATTTTTATATCTACAACATAAGAATTTAAATTGGGGAAGTTTATGTCTAATCTAGCTAAAAATGCAAAGGTTTTTAATGCTATGGCAGAAAAATGGAGATTTCCGAGAGGAAACTGGAGCTTACGTGGCGAAAATATGTTAATAAAGCCCTAGTAAAAGAAATTAGATAGTGGAATTTAATTTTCTAAGTTGTTTATAGAGACCAAGCTTTTCTTAAGGCATTCGGGCGAATACGGATCGATTTGCGAGAGGAAAATGGAGCTTACGTGAGGAAAATAGTCGTGAACAAGATCTCAAAGGAGGGGTGGTGCGATGCTGCTGGCAGAAAGCCAGACAACCAGTGCGCCGTTTAGCATGCAGAGAGAGGGGAATGTAAAGCTATTAAGGAGCGCTCTGACTGTTGTAAATTTGGATAAATTAACTGATGAACCTGCTAGCCCAATTCTAAAATACCACAAACCTGATGAGATATACCCATATAACCGAAACGTTGCTCCGGCATCGCAGCTACCATATTAGGGTAATTGTGTTGATGATGATAGGGCATCATCGGCTGCGTGTACTGAAACGGAAACGATTGGTTTTATCTCCGTAGTATAAATCATATTACATAAAATAAAGTAAAAAAACTTTTACAAAAGGAAATTTCTAGTTTTTGCGCACCACACCCCGTTTTTGTGATTTCCAGAAATTTATTTTTTAGAAGTCCTATGACAAACCATTTTCATGTATCAAGTTTTCAAATTGCTATTTTTTTGCCACATTTCGTTATTTAAAAAGATGCAAACAATACCTCCATCGGCTCCGCTAAATCACCATACGGTTGACCAAAATTTACATCGGGCTGCCACATCCCCTGAAATAAGAACAGTTCCAGATCTCTTCAGTCCCAAGATTGGATAGAAAAAATCAAAACAATTTAAAAAAGCATAAGAATAATTAGGAGAGGTTCTAAAAAATATAGCGTGTTGGTGTTCAGACCCAGACAAGTGGCGCCCTGATACGACGGCCTGGTACGAATAGCATTAATGAAAGGGACTGGTATCACTGCGGACGCCGTCGACAAGGCCTATCGTTATCTGCATGCCTCACACTCCCCGGGAGAGCAGATGTGAAATCTGCATCTGCGCTGCCTCGGAGGCCGATCTAGGAACGCATTTCCCGCACTAATAGTTTCCCTACGACCTGGACTTAAATTAGCCCACCTATAAAAACTATATTTAATACCGTTTAAAAGGTTGGAAATGTACTAATAACTTCATAAACCTACTTTAACGTGGTCTTTCAGCTTATTCGGATTCAGAGAAGAGCTACAAATGCGCAATTTTAAGAATGATTAGGCAATTCTTAAGTTATAGTTATAAATTTATTGCCCATGTAAGCCAACGTTATTGAGTTTATCTAAATTCTGGGCTTAATTGAAAAATTATGGAAACGAACTCTGAAGCGTCCGCCTAGGACTTATAACGCGTCACGTTAGTGACCCCTACTTTACCCAATATGCTCTATTTAAATGCTCAATTAGGTTGGATTTTAGTCTTTTCTGGGAATATAATTTGAAAGCCGGTATTATTACTAATTACGACATCACACAACCTTTGAAAAAAGCCCACTGCTTCGCAACTGCGGTGAACTCATGAACCCATCAAGTTTAAAAATCGAAAGGTTCATAATAATACCTTTTTCTATAAAAACATTTTCAAAAATTCTGAAAAACACCTTATACGCTTTTCTCTTTTCTCTGACTTCGATCAGCTAGAACCACACGTTGTACAGATTTCATACAGCTATCAGTACGTTTCCAATCATTTAAAACGGTATTTACTATGTTTTTATAGGTTAACATAAATAAGGGTAGGTTGTAGGAATACCATTAGTGCGGGAAATTCGTTCCGAAAACGGCCTCCGAGGTAGTCCAGATGCGGATGTCACATCTGCCCTACCGGGAGTGTGAGGCCTGCAGATAACGATAGGCCTTGTCGAGTGCATCCGCCTCACTGCAGGCCAGATGTTTTTCAAATTTTTCAAATGGCAGAGAATAGTAAAAAGTGATGACTTAAATAAGTGATAAGGATGGTGAAGAACAAAATTTTGATGGGAAAGTCAACTTAAGCACTCTTCTGAATCTGGACTTGCAAAAAATCCTTAAAAAAAAGTATTAGATTATAATTTTGGAAGATTCTTAATGTCCTCGAAATTCCGCACTAAGCAATAAATCTACCAGTTGCCCGGACAACGGCTAACTTTCTCTTCCTTTTAAAATGTTCCAATAAAGGCTCGGTTTGTGTTTGTCGTTATCGCTAGGAGTTTACCTTGGCTTCACCTCAAGTGCTCGCAAGAAGCGTCGGCTATTTGTGTCCGATTCGACGTGCGCGATCACGGCTTCCGCTAGAAAGGCCAAACAATCTCACACACCCTTCCGGCCCTTTGAAGAACCCCTTTCACCCAATCAATTACTCTACAACTTTCCATGCTAACGTACAGGTGCAAAATTCCCACTTTTCCAAAACCCTTGTTTGCAAGCCGGCGACAAGCCCGATTATGCACGGGCGCTTTTCATATTCGATCGTGTAGAGAGGGGCTTGCCCCCACCGCCTCGAAAAACGTGTATGAAAGCCGATCATTCGCCCCCATTCAACACGCAGTTATTACCCGCCTAAATATCAGTGGGCGTTTTGTGGCCCTCCGCTGTTTCTCCGAGATGCCCGAGCATTGAGATAAGGCCCCCTCATTTTCTGTTTGCAGCCTCGCTACGGAAAAAATGATGACATGCCTTGGCGCTTTGACTAACCATCCCCAAATTTTTGGGTGTTTTTTTGAAGATTTAGTAGGGTAGTCTATCTCTCTCCCCCGCTCTCTCCCTCGCGCTCTCTCTCGCTCTCTCTCTCTCTCTCTCTCTCGCTCTCGTTCTATCACTCGCTCTCTTGCTAATTTTTTTCCTGGTACTCACGCCCCTTGGAAAAAGTGACCTTCCCGCGCAATTCAAACGGGAGATTGTCTTTGATTACTCGCTACTGCACCGGACTTTGGGAGTCAAATACCTTTTATCTAGAGCTGAATAATTTTAAAATGCGGACATCTTATATTTAAATTAAAATATGCGATTTTTCGGGGAATTTATTTATTCAAATGTATCACGCTTTTTTCGGAATCTTTTTTCAAGTCTATTTTTCTCAGGTATTTTTATTTTTAGTACATTTTCTTCGCCATTATTTTTTTAGTACATAAACAAATTCGTGGAAAAACGGCTTGTTTAAATCAGTGTTCAAACTATAATGCATGCTAACAATTGAAAGGCAGGATCTTGGCCTCACGGAATTTATTTTCTTATTAATAAAAATTTTATGGATGTTCAGCATCAGCTCCAATGCACCATCCTCTCACAACGTTCCATCCAACATCATCCATCCATTCCCCCCAGACTCTCGATATCCCTCCCGGATCAGTAGCTACTTGAAATTCCCTTGAGGACCAGCTCACCCCATCTGGTCCCCCAGCAGCCTTCTTATGCTCAAAAGGGCGTCGTGCATTCTGGGGCTCCGATTTTCGGGAGAGGTTGAATGGATGGTTGGAAGTGTCCTTGCCCCCCCTCCCCCCAAATGCCCCCTCCCCAACCAACCCATCGATCGGAGAGCTCGGCTCGGGCGCTGTTTGGAGGCCCCGCGACTCGCCTCGACCCTCCCCAGCTGTACATAGCCCCCCGCTCCACATAGCGCACACATTCATCCAGCCTCTCGCACCAACACCAACGCCCCGATAAAGTCATTTTCAGCCTTTCCTCCTTCGACTCGTTTGTTTACACTTTTGTCCGACGCCCCGGGCTTAGGTCCCGAAAGTCAGGATTTTTAGGGTCGCCGGCAACTAATTTGCAAAAAGTTGAGTGGCTCCTAGAGACAATGTTTACATCCTCTTGATTCTATAACGCTTTATGCTTTCTTACAACGTGATAATGCCGAGTGTTGCGTTTGCCACGTAAAATACCCACATCTAGTGAATTTTTAGGCCCGCCGGAAATTAATTTGCATAAAGTAGCACTGTTAAAGTAACCATTTATGTCCACTGGTTTTCTGACGCCTTATTCTACTTTCGTACTTTACCTTAGCCAATGTTGTTGTTTCCAAAGTAACATATTCAGATCAGAAAATGGGCTGTCAATCCCAGCTTCCGCGCGAACGACCCCGCATTCTTGCCCTGACTCACCCAGCCCAAATCGATCCCAAAACGAGCCCAACCCTGCACATTCCGCATTTCACACCGATTCACGCCAAACCACCCATATCTAAAGGGATTTTTTATCAAGAAATGGTTTATTCTTTGAAAGCAATGTTTTAAAATGGATGATAAATCTACCAACAAAAAAGGTTTTTAAAAGACCATTGTTATTTAGTACTTGATTTTTATGCTTTTTTTCATTACCGTATGCTTCTAACTATTTTTTAAACCCCACGTCATTTCAGTGACCAAGAAGATCGAAAAAATTAGTTAGAAATGAGCGACGGTGCCCCACCAGAGCCCGTGATGGAGGTGCCCCCACCAACCGAAATCAAAGTCCTCGAGACCGCCGATGATATCCAGGTATCGAAAAAGCAACAAAAGTGAGACACCAAAACGTTTTCAGCACCGCCGTAGCGAAGTTCTCTCCCACTACAGCCAATTCAAAGAATATTCTAAAGTGAAGAGGGACCGCTTGGAGGAGGCCCGCCAATACCAGTATTTCAAAAGGTAGTTTATCGAATTCCATTCCCGACTTTACCCACATTTCCAGAGATGCTGACGAATTGGAAGTTTGGATTCTCGAAAAACTGCAGACCGCTCAAGAAGAGAGCTTCAGAGATCCAACCAACCTTCAGGTGCCTTTTTTTAGTATTTTTTGTGTGCTGCATTCTCATGCGCTGACCCACTCTCGGACTGTCAATTCACATTCCCCACCCGTTTCATATCAATCCTCATCGCCCCTTTTATCAGCGCGCGTAATCTTTCTCCTGGAAACAAGGTCATCGATCTTGACCATCCCCCAATGCCTCTCGGATTGGCGATGTATAGCCAAAGGCCGGAGAACTTACTAATAATAGCGAAACTAGTTCCAAGTCCCAAGCGGCAAAAGTGGGCCTTCGACGTTTCGACACTCGAACGCTTCCCTTTACACTCTTCGCCCGTGAGAGCGTAACTTGAGAAGCCTGTTAAACATTGTTTGTTCGGAAATTTTGCAAGGAACCTTCCAGTATGCTTCATCTGGCGAGAAACCCAAAATTCAGTAGCCCCTTAATTGATGCCAGACGGCGGTTTGGGGCGAGGAGGCAGCTTCCGAATTCCCTTTGGGGAGGAAGTGGTATACGGTGACTCCAAAAGGGAAAAGAACCCCGCCGCCAGCCACCCAACAACGCCCTAAAAAATGAATTCTTATCTCTTCCCGCATTCCCAATCCAAAGTCCCTAGCGTGGAATTCCGTGACTCACTGACGTTGACCGGGGATCAACAAAATTTGAGGCTATCCTAATCAAAATCAATATAAATAATCAAAATTAAAATCAGGTTTAATTCATTAAATTTCAGGCCAAAATCCAAAAGCATGAAGCGTTCAAAGCCGAAGTGCAAGCTCATTCGAAGACTATTGTCACCCTTGATAAGACCGGAACCGACATGATCAAGCATGGTCATTTTGCTTCTAATGAGATCAGGGTAAGTTTTGAGGGAACTTGTTAAGAATTGGTTGATTTACAGAAGCGACTAGATGAACTGCATGCCCTCTGGGATAAGCTCCAGTGGCATCTGCAGCAGAAGGGACTCAAGCTTGACCAAGCCCTCAAGCTCCTCCAGTTCACTCGTCAGTGCGATGAGGTAAATAGCGATCAATTTTCAATCAATGTTTTATTTAGGTTCTCCGCTGGATCCGTGACAAGGAGACCTTTGTCACATCAGAAGATCTTGGAATGGATCTGGAGCACGTTGAAGTGCTGCAGCGGAAGTTCGAGGATTTCCTCAAGGACCTGCAAAACCACCAATACCGCATCGGCGAGATCAACCAGGCCGCCACTAAACTCGTCGAAGAAGGGCACACCGAGCATGACCAGATCTACAAGAAACGCGATGAGGTATGGAAAATAGTACTGATCGGTAATGTAACTTTCAGGTCAACGATGCTTGGCATAAACTGAACACCCTGGCCGCCACACGCCGGGAGGGACTATTCGGAGCCCAGCAAGTGCAGCGCTTCAACCGTGATGCCGATGAGACGCTTGCCTGGATTGCCGAGAAGGACTTGGCTTTGTCTTCTAATGACTACGGTTGGTCCATTCACATCAGAATCCTTCCCTAAAAAAACTGAAAACTGGTTAACATCTGTATTTTAGGCCGTGACCTGAACAACGTGCAAGCGCTGCTCCGTAAGCACGAAGGTACAGAACGCGACCTGGCAGCTCTGGAAGCCAAGATGAAACAACTCGAGACCGACCAACAACGTCTCTGTGAAACACACCCTGATCACGCCGATGCCATCCAGGTATTTGAAACCAACCAAGAAAAACACTTAATTTTTAGGCGAAAATGGACGAAGCGAAGAGCCAATGGAATGCTCTCCAACGTAAGGCCGCGGAACGCAAGGCCGGCCTCGAGCGATCGCACATGATCCACCGCTTCCTTGCCGACTATAGGGATCTGACCTCATGGATCAGTGACATGAAGGCCATCATCTCCGCTGACGAGCTGGCCAAGGATGTCGCTGGCGCCGAAGCCCTACTCGAGGTTCACTCCGAACATCAGGGAGAAATCAAGGCCCGCGAAGACAGCTTCAACCAAGCTGCCGAGGCTGGCCAGAAGCTCCTTGATGACGGGGTTCCAGAATCTGCTGACATCCGCGAGAAGCTGGAAAGTCTCGCCAAGGAAAAGGCCGCTCTGCTTGCCCTCTGGGAAGAGCGTCGCATCCTCTATGAGCAGTGTATGGATCTGCAGCTCTTCTACCGCGACACCGATCAGGCTGAGACCTGGATGAACAAGCAGGAAGCCTTCTTGGCCAACGAAGACCTCGGAGATTCCCTTGACTCTGTTGAGTCGTTGCTGAAGAAGCACGAAGACTTCGAGAAGAGCTTGGCGGCCCAGGAGGAGAAGATCAACGCCCTTGACGAGTTCGCCTCAAAGCTCATCCAGGGACAGCACTACGCTGCCGATGATGTCGCCCGCAGGCGCAAGGCCCTTCTCGATCGCCGTCGTCATCTGATGGATCGTGCTGCTGAGCGCCGTCGCAATCTGGAGGAAAGTTACCGTCGCCAAACCTTTGATCGTGATTGCGATGAGATGGTTTCCTGGATTACCGAGAAGCTGAAAACCGCCCGCGATGATTCTTACCTCGACCCGACCAACATTCGTGGAAAGCTCCAAAAGCACATTAACTTTGAGCAAGAGCTTAAGGCCAACCGCAATCGACTTGATGAAATCAATGCGACCGGAGATCAAATCATCCGCTCTGGTCACTATGCTGCCGACCATGTCCGCGATCGCCTTCGTGATGTCGATTCTCTCTGGAATGAGCTTGTCGATGCTTCTACCAAGAAGGCTGCCAAGCTCCGTGAAGCCAGTGATGAACAGCAATTCAACCGCAACCTGGAGGACTTTGAGCTTTGGCTGGGAGAACAGGAAGGCCAGGCTGCTTCCGAAGATTACGGCAAGGACTTGGTGTCTGTTCAGAACTTGCAAAAGAAGAACGCTCTGCAGAGCTCTGACTACCAGGCTCACAAGGATCGCATGGACGATATCCGCAACCAGGCTGGACGCTTCGAGCAAGATGAGCACTTCAATGCTCCGGTCATCCTCCGCAAATATGAGGCCCTCCAGGGACGCTTTGATTCACTCCAGGAGCCTTTGGTAAAGCGCCAGAACAAGCTTCAGGAGTCCCTGCAAGGCAACCAGCTGTTCCGTGATATCGAGGATGAGTTGGCCTGGATCAGGGAGAAGGAGCAGGTAGCTGCCTCAACCAACCGTGGCCGAGACTTGATCGGAGTGCAGAACCTCATCAAGAAGCACCAAGCTCTCGTGGCCGAGGTTGCCAACCACGAGCCGCAGGTCGAGAACGTTGCCAAGGCGGCCGAGGAGATGATTGCGCAGGGTCATTTCTTGGCCCCAGAAATCCGCGATAAGCTGGCCCAGCTCCGTGACAACTGGCGTGCATTGAAGAACAAGGCTGACAAGCGCCGTGGCGAGCTCAACGACTCACTCCAGGTAAATTTTGTTGAAGTTGTCGATAATATTTTGTCTAGTCACAGGAATCCGAAATTTCCGTAAGAAATCACATTAAAAACAGTGATCGGCATGACCGGAAAGAATGCATTAGGAACTAGACTTCTCCTCTAAAACTTTTAAGTTCTGTTTTAATTTACGTTTTTTAGGCCCATCAATACCTGGCCGATGCCAATGAGGCTGAGGCTTGGATGGGCGAGAAAGAACCAATCGTTGGAAGCACCGATTATGGAAAGGATGAAGACTCGGCGGAAGCTTTGCTCAAGGTAAAGCTAAATAGCCGTCTAACAAACCGTATTTTTTAGAAACACCGCGCTCTTCTCTCCGACCTCGAGGCCTTCAAGGGCACCATTGATGATCTGAGGAAGCAGGCTGCCGGATGCAAATATCAGGAACAACCTGTTGGGGCTCTTGGTAAGAACTGAAAGTTTTTATTAAGGCTTTTTCTTAGGCCGTGACTGCGTCATCGCTCTGTACGACTACCAAGAGAAGTCGCCTCGTGAGGTGTCGATGAAGAAGGGAGATGTTCTCACCCTTCTCAACGCCTCCAACAAGGATTGGTGGAAGGTCGAAGTCAACGACCGCCAAGGATTTGTCCCGGCTGCCTACGTCCGCAAGATGGATGCCGCCACCGCCCAAGCTCACTCTCAGCAACACGTAAGAAACAACAAAAACAGCAATAATTACCCCTTCATTTCAGGTCAATTCCATTGGTGGAAAACAAAACGAGATTGAAGATCGCTACAACCGACTTCAAATGCTTGGAGAGGCCCGCAAGAGGTAATCTGCATTTCAAATAATTCTCTTCAATATCGAGATTTTTAGAAAGCTCGAAGAAGCCTGTAAGGGATATCAACTCCTCCGTGAAGCCAACGACATGGCCGAATGGATCCGAAGCCGCGTAAGTCTTCTTTCATCTGTCACCATCTTTCGTTTCCTTATTTTCATCACGGCTAACCGCCCTATTTTCAGATTTGTATACCAGAAGTAAGTTGTCCAAAGGGCCCCTCGGTCGCATAACCCCGACCGCAAGCTTATTGTGTTTTACACTCGTCCCACATTTAGTCCAGTTTCGACTTTTTTATTAATCTTCAAATCCCCTCCTACTGCCCGTTTCTAAAAGTTGTGTCGAGAAAGTGGTGAAGAATGTGGTTGATGGAGGCAAATTTGATGATATTTTTTATGATTTTAGGAGAACATGGCTACGCAGCAAGACATTGGACTCGACCTCGAGCAGGTTGTCGTGCAACAGAAGAAGTTCGATGACTTCAAGGCTGATATGAAGGCCCATGAGGTAAAAATAAAATTAAGGAATTTTTATATCAATTTCATTAGGTTCGCCTCGCTGAGATGAACCAGATTGCCACAGCCCTGACGTCGGTTGGCCAGACTGAGACTGCTGTCCGAATCCGTCAGCAAATCGAAGACCTCAATGCTCGGTAAGTAGCGTACCCATAGAAAACTCATCGATATGACGCAACGTCACGTACCAAGTTACCACAATTATTTCAGCTGGCGCGCTCTGGAAGAACAAGCCGAACAGCGTGAACAACAACTCGGCTCCGCACACGAAGTTCAACGATTCCACCGTGATGTTGACGAGACCCGTGATTGGATCCAAGAGAAGGACGATGCTCTCCGCTCGGAGGACTTCGGTCGTGATCTTCGCTCCGTCCAGGCTCTCCAGAGAAAGCACGAGGGCGTCGAGCGTGACCTTGCTGCCCTCGGTGACAAGATCAAGAGCCTCGACGAGAAGGCCAACCGCCTCCGCCAGAGCCATCCCGAAGCCGCTGAACAGATCTTTGACCTGCAGCGCGAGCTGACCGAACAGTGGAACGACCTGACCAAGAAGGCCAACTCCCGTCGCGAGAAACTCTTGGAGTCGTATGACTACCAGCGATTCCTCACCGACTACCGTGATCTGATGCAATGGATCCAAACCCAGACTGGACTTGTGTCCAGCCAGGAATTGGCGAACGATGTCACTGGAGCCGAGGCTCTCCTTGAGCGCCATCAAGAGTACCGTACTGAAATCGATGCCCGAGCTGCCACCTTCAAGGCTTTCGATCAGTTCGCCCGACAGCTTCTGAACAACCAGCATTTCCACAAGGAAGATATCGCTCTCCGCCAACAGGAGGTGAACGATGCCTGTCGAAAGATGGAAGAGGCTTGGATTGCTCGCCGTCATACCCTTGACCAATGCCTTGACCTCCAGCTCTTCTTGCGCGATTGCGAACAAGCCGATTCCTGGATGAGCGCTCGCGAAGCTTTCTTGAATGCTGAAGAAAACGCTGGTGACAATGTTGAGTCGTTGATCAAGAAGCACGAAGACTTCAACAAAGCCATTAACTCCCAGCAAGACAAGATCCAGCAATTGCGTACCTTTGCTGATCGTCTCATCAAGGGTGATCACTACGACAAGGATGGCATCGCTGACAAGCGCGATCAAATCCTTGACCGTTGGGAGCGACTCAGGACCCAACTCGTTGAGAAGAGGAGCAAGCTTGGAGAAAGCCAGACTTTGCAACAATTCTCGCGTGATGCCGATGAAATCGAGAACTGGATCGCGGAGAAGTTTCAAGTCGCGCAGGAGGCCGACTATTGCGATCCGATCAACATCCAGCAGAAGCACCAGAAACAACAAGCATTCGAAGCCGAACTGGCCGCCAACGCCGACAGGATCTCTTCGCTTATCCATGCTGGTCAAAACCTGATCGATGGAGCGAAGTGCGCTGGAGGTGAAGATGCCGTTGGAGAGCGTCTCAAGGGCATCAATGACCAATGGGAATTGCTTGTCCGTACCACCCATGACAAGAGCTACCGTCTCAGGGAGGCCAACAAGCAGAAATCCTTCATGGCAGCCGTCAAGGATCTGGAGTTCTGGTTGGGTGAGGTCGAGATTCTACTCGGAAGCGAGGACTATGGCAAGGACTTGCCTTCGGTCGAGAATCTTCTGAAGAAGCATCAACTGTTGGAGGCTGATGTTGCTTCCCACCAGGATCGTGTCAACGAGATGAACCAACAAGCCGATTCGCTTCTCCAGAGCGATCAATTCTCCAACCAACAGATCGATGAGCGTCGCCGTGCCATCAATGAACGCTACGATCGCGTGAATGCCCTAGCCAAGGAGAGACGCGACAAGTTGAACAAGGCCCTCAACATGCACCAATTCTTCCGTGATATCGATGATGAAGAGTCGTGGATCAAGGAGAAAAAGCTGCTCGTCAGCTCTGATGACTATGGACGTGACCTTCAAGGAGTCCAGAACCTCCGAAGGAAGCATAAGCGTATTGACAACGAGTTGGCTTCCCATGAACCAATGGTCGAGCAGGTGCGCACTCGTGGAGTGGAGCTTCTCCGTTCTGCCGGTGATCTCGGTGGTGACGAGATCAAGAAGAGAATGACTGACATGGAGGCCCAATGGAACCATATGCGTGAGCTGACCGGAAAACGCCAGCAGCGCCTCAACGAGAGCGAGGAGTTCCAAGACTTCCTTGGCAAAGTCGAAGAGGAGGAGGCATGGATGAATGAGCGTCAGCAAATTCTTGCGTCCCCCAATGTTGGCGAGAACATGGCCGCCGTCCAGGGCTTGTTGAAGAAGCACAAGACCTTTGAGATTGATCTCCAGCTTCATAAGCAACGTGTCGCCGAACTATGCAAACAAGGCGATGAACTGATGGCTCGTGGAAATCATCATGCTCCGCATATCAAGCAGAGGTAATTCGATTCGTAACCTATCCAATACAATTTGGTATTTAGATGCGAGCAGTTGAACAACCGTCTGGCCGAGATCTCCGTCCTTGCCGAGCGTCGTCTCCAGAAGCTGAACGACAACTATGCTTACATGCAATTTGTGTGGAAGTGTGATGTTGTTGAAGGATGGATCGCTGATAAGGAGGTGTTGGTTCGGTGAGTTATCTGCTCCCTAGTTTTAATTTTTATGATCTGCATCTTTCAAAATTTTCTTTTTAGCTCTGACGATTACGGCCGTGATCTCTCTTCTGTGCAAATCCTTCTCAACAAGCACGATGCTTTCGAGACTGGATTGAACAACTTCGAGCACGACGGAATCCAGCGATGCACTGAACTGAGGGATCAGCTTATTGCCAACAAGCATCACCAGGTAAATTCACAAAACAGGAATAAATACCCAATTTTAGACGCCTGACATCAACAAGCGTTACGACAATGTCCTGACCCGCTGGAAGCAATTGCTCGCCAACTCCGAAGGACGACGCACCAAGCTCCTCCGAATGCAAGACCAATTCAAGCAAATCGAGGAGCTGTACCTCACCTTCGCCAAGAAGGCTTCCACCTTCAATTCATGGTTCGAAAACGCCGAGGAGGACTTGACCGACCCTGTCCGTTGCAACTCCCTCGAAGAAATTGTCGCCCTTCGTCAGGCTCACGACGAATTCCAAGCCTCGCTCTCATCGGCCGAGGAAGACTTCCGCCAGCTCCAGTCTTTGGATCGCCAAATTAAATCCTTCGGCGTTGGCCCGAACCCTTACACCTGGTTCACAATGGATGCCCTCGAGGAGACGTGGAGGAACTTGCAGAAAATTATCAAGGAGCGTGAAGTTGAGCTGGGCCGTGAACGCGCCCGCCAGGAGGAGAACGACCGTCTCCGCCGCGACTTTGCCCGCCTTGCCAACGCTTTCCACAACTGGCTGACGCAGACCCGCCAAGAGATGATGGAGGCTGGTGGAACACTCGAGGAGCAGCTCGAGGTCCTGAAGCGAAAGGCTGCTGACATCAGAGCCAACAAAGCCCAGCTCCGGAAGATTGAGGAACAGGGTGCGATGCTGGAGAGGAATTTAATTTTGGATAACCGGTATGTTAATTTTTAACTATGACTTAGATTCTGTTTTTTAGATACACCGAGCATTCTACCGTCGGTTTGGCGCAGGCTTATGATCAGCTGGAGCAGCTGGCAATGAGGATGCAGCACAACTTGGAGCAACAGATCCAGGCCCGCAACCAGTCCGGCGTTACTGAGGAAGCCCTTCGTGAATTCTCCATGATGTTCAAGCATTTCGACAAGGTTTGTAGATCTTCTAATACCTTGTAATTAGTAAATTAATCTAATAAACCTAGTTTTTATATGATATAAAGTATCTCTTTTTCTTTAGGAGAAGAGCGGCCGACTTGATCACCAACAGTTCAAGTCCTGCCTCCGCGCCCTGGGTTACGATTTGCCGATGGTAGATGAGGGACACCCGGAGCCGGAGTTTAACCGCATTCTGGATATTGTCGACCCGCAAAGGTAATACACCCCAAAAAATGTATGTTAATGCCAATTTTCTACAGAGACGGCTGGGTCAACCTGCAAGAGTACATGGCCTTCATGATCTCCAAGGAAACTGAGAACATCCAATCTTCGGAAGAAATCGAGAGCGCTTTCCGCGCCCTCAGCAAGGAGTTCCGTCCCTACGTTACTGCCGAGGAGCTGTACGCGGTAAGTCTATATACAAAATTAGTATTAAAGGGGTATCGACATTCAAAACATTTTAAACCCAATTTGTTTCAGAACCTGACCCCCGAGCAAGCCGAATTCTGCATCCACCGTATGAAGCCGTACACGGATGCCATTTCCGGCCGCAACATCCCTGGCGGGCTCGACTACGAGCAGTTCGTCCACACCATGTTCCAGAGCTAAATTAGCTGCCTTTCCGTTGTATGCGCTTAATTGATTTGGGGGCAATTCAAATATTCCATTGAGCTTCTACGCTTGCTTCTTGTTTTAAATGATGAATAAAGTTTTTTAATCATTTTGGAGATGTTGGAAATACAGGAGTTTAATGCATCAAGTTGATTAAGCAATAAAACGACAAATTTGAAGCTACTATATATAAAAAAATAGTGTCTGTGTGTGTGTCCGTGCCACTTTGCATGCAACTTCCGTCATTCTGTCCGGAGGGTACCTCGGAAAGGGAAGGTTTTTAAAGTATGTTTGATACGTCATTAGATGCGTAATGGCCTGGAGATGACTGCACCAATAGCAGACTTTACAAATTCAACTGTTTTCGACATTAAATT